>NIUQ01000265.1:0-59095 GCA_002796945.1 Plectus sambesii
TCTAAACCACGGTCGGCCAAGGACTTGATCACTCTTTCATTGCTGCTACTGCTGACGTCACTGTTGATTCATTGGTTTTCTATCTGATGCTAAATATAGTTAAATTACGTATTATATTCATACCTACTCAATGAGTAACCTTTGTTATTGTTCTTCAGATGTACGCTGCATTTGCCGAGCCTGTCGATACCGCAAATGCATCGCCGTTGGCATGGATCCAAAACGTACGCTTCATTTGAAAGATACAAAAATAGAGGGCGTTTGAGGCCCAAGGGACCCGCGACGTTGGGGTTCATCGCAAAATTATTTACAGACATTGCGCAAGCGAGAGAGTGGAAAATTTTCATTTTAAAAATTCGAATTATGGCGCAAATTTTCCTCGATTCCTTCGATTTTCCTGCTGAACACTTCTGGGAGCAACTCAATTAACGAATTCTAAAGTGCTCTCAATATTTTGCTCACCTTGATTTGACGTTGAGAGGACAGCTCCATCCGATCCTCAGACAGACTTTCTCGGTTGCAAATACGTGTCTAAATCGTAGAGCGCTTCCAGAGGTACAACCACAGCGAGATGGCGTTGTGCATAAGGCCAAATCAAAGCGAAAAATATCGGATCGGGATACCATAGGAGAGTGCTCGATCAGCAGCGAACTGCCAATGTGTTCAAAAATTGAACAGGTTGAGCATGTTGAGCCTGTGATGATAAAGCAATTAGTCAAAGCTTATCAAGAAATGGAAAATCATCGTCGCATCGTCTATTGCTCAGCATCCTTGAAAACACTCTTCCTCGATGGCGATGCTCAGGTTTGTCAACCCATCGTATTTGTTTTAATCAGTCCCGCTCAAATGCTATGGCTCTGTTATGCGGGCGAATGCATGCGGCGCATGTATAATGCAAAGCGTTAGCAAAGCGATAGATCATCAACGAGTGATTATATGCGCCTTCGTGCCGCCATACATCAAGTTTTTACACTTTGAAAGTGCGCGACGCAGTAGCAAATAATTTGACGACAGCCAAACTGCGCGCTACGAATGCGGCAAGTTGAACGTCAATGAGAAGTTAAAACGTTCAATGCGAAGTTGGCGCACTCTGGTGACAGATGCTATCATGATTTGCATTCCGCAATGAAAAAACCACTCGCTCCTCATAGACAGGCAGCTTGCCTCTGCGCCGTAACACTGTCTATATGTACTACATGCGACTTCCATTTGATACTTTTGTTTTTCATAAATACATGCTGCTGCGCGCAGTTGCAAATTTTGTATGGCTTAACTGGTAGTTCACCATTTGTTAGCATTTAAATGGTATGAAATCACACATGCTGTTTCAGCTGGAGTCAAAACCAACTGACATTGATCACGGGTTGAAGCTTCATCAAACCGAAATCAGTCTCCTCGTCCAGTATCTCAAATCAATGGAACCGTTTCAGCAGTTGCCAGAAGAACAAAAGGTAAACTGAATAGTGTACTGCGTTCTGAATCGGTATGTTAGCTTCAAGAGCTCTGATAAAAAATGCGATCCTTAGGCTTTCTCATCCGTCATGAGTAGCGGATATGTATGCTGTAGACCGAAAGTTTTCATTGCAATACATATTCTCATGGATGTTTAACCAATAAAAAGTATCACCTTACGTAGAGCTGGGCTCTAGCTTGGAAGAGTTCTCATCAGCTAAATATTCTTTTATGATGATCAAAAAATGATTGATATTGCATTTTCATTGAAATCTTATTTAGTAAGTTGATCAACTGATGACACGTGTGCAGATCAACGATATCTATGTTCGTCTGTTGCTGTCTGCAGTCTGTTCAGTGACTTAAGTACATATCTTTTTCAGCGTCAGATGCTAAAATGCTTCTTGACTTTGTTCTGCACAATCGAAGGCTGTCATCGAACAATCAAGAAAGGAGGCGTAGAACAGCATCGAATGATTTCTCCAGATAACTCTTACATCGATTGGAATAATTTAACCTCAATGTACAATGACAGTTCAACGGTGAAAATGGATGGTGAAACAGCTGTAAGGTAGGATACCACTCTTTAAACCGCTATCCTTCACTTTGCAATGAGAATCATTCACTGGGCACGCCGCCGCACGCTAAACGGAAATACATAGTGAGAGTATAAAGTCTGAAGCACACGAAATCATAAAATGTATCGGAGAAGTAATTTTATTCAGTGAGACAGTAAAGTCCTAAAGAAGTATTAAAATTCAACTCCACACAAGATTTACTGCTTCTGTTCAGCCTACAACTATTTATACCACCGCGGCCTTATTCATTAAATAAACAAGGCTTTTTGATAATGTTATCAGATGGTATCTTAATAAATCATATTTGCTACCGTTCATAGCTGTGCGTACGATTTTATTGCTAAATTTGTACGATTCTCAAAGTTCATCGAACTTCAGGCTGTTCAAGCCATCTTGGGATCTTGTGATTGACGAAATCTTGAAGCCATTGCACCTTTGCCACATGGATGATGCCGAATTTGTCGCGCTCTCAGCGATCATCTCCTGGATGTGTGGTATTGATTCAGGCGTTTATTGCCTCAAAAATTAAATAGTTCACGCGCGCGCACACGCTGAGCATATTTATATTAACCATTTTCCCTGTGAGAAGCTCTCAATAAATAGGGTTGGGACGAACGGAATGCGTTCTTCTGCCAAAACCCTTCATCTGTTATGAGGGAGTCTGTTCTATAGACAGAGATGGTGAATACACGAGAAATATAAGTGTAGCAGATGGAAGTGACGCTGTTTTAAGTGGAGAGTGAATGGGCTGAAGATTGTTGCTCTCAATGCACCTGATCGGTGCTGGGCCTGAGTATGCTTAAACCTTCCCCTAGGTGGGATTGGATCTATACATATCTCTATGTACCCATATATATATTTTAATTAATGTCAAAAGACTTTGCCTTTCATGGATACGGGATTAACGGCAGCTGTCTGACCATCGCGCAAATGGTTCATAAACGATTTTTAGCAATTATGGCGAGTTATATAACTAGGCGACGAGATAATTTGTATTTCCAATGGAATAGAATGGAAGGGGGAGTGAGCCATTTGGGGAGTAATGGGACACATAACCACAGCTTAACTCAGTCGCCTTTAAGCTATGACCAAAAATCAAATGCTCATGTGCTGTTTTAGATCCATACATCGCTGAGTGCTCAGAAGAAACAAAGGAACTGGGTAAACTGGTGCGCGAACAGTTAATTAATGAATTGTTCGCTTACTACGCCGAGATTGAAGTGCCCGATCCAGAAGTTCGACTCGGAAATTTGTTCATGATAATTCCTGCGATACTGGTATGGTTGTAGATTAGGGTTGTAACGGAGACGGCGATTTCCCCTCCCCCCTATGCAAAATTCCTGTTTCTAGTTGTCTCAGAAATAGGGTTAAGGCCCGGTTCAACATTCTGTTATGCTCACTTTCGCGAATGATGAGATGGCTCATGTAAGACCAAAAGTCAGTTACATTTTCAAGGATCGTCTTCTATCAGTCCCTCGAAATTGTCTTGTTCATATCTAGAAGATACTTCAGTCCTGAAATTTTTGTTTTTTTGCCGTCCTCGGTGCAGCCCAAAAAGAGAGATGGGCAGTTCATGAAGAAACAAGAGGTTAAAACTACGTGCCAATGACCCTCACAACATATGAAAAGATGAGCTTGGGTATGAAGCGCAGCATACGATCGCGCGGCGTTTTTACGTACTTCTGTCCATAGGACTTTCGTTGATGTCTCAAATGCGCTCTTTGGGCACGGCGTTCCCTGTTTAAGTTGTGGCCGATCAAATGATAGCGAGTACGATCTACGCGCGCATTTTAGCCTCTCAACTTTTCAACGAACTGTAGCATTTCTCTGTCACGTTTTTTCCTCTGCTAATATTTTGTTTTTTTTAGCAGTCTGGTCGCGTTAACATAGAAAATTTCCGAATGATCAAATTCTTCGACTTGGTATCTTACAGCGAATTCCTGGATGAACTGTTCGCTTAAGATTTAGTGCACCTGTTTGAGTGATTTAATTTTTGTGATTCGATGCAGATGTGTTGTTTATACTCAATATGCGTTCGTGTATAATCATCAGCTTCGGGACAGACGTGCGCAGAATACCGCTACATTTCATTCGAACGAAAACAATTGATTGAGCTTAATTGCTAACGTCGCTTATCACAGCAATTAATTTTTCAATGAGTTATCCGAAGGCGTATTTTTCGATTACTTTTAACTAAATTTTTGGTTCTTTCTGCGAAAATTGTAATTTTACCAAAATTCAAGTATCCAGTACTGATGAAAGTGTTTTTGTAAACTCCATAAGGCAGTCGACAAATAATCATAATTTGTTACACTTCGAAAAACTGGCGCCTACGCAACGAAGCTGGTCATCCTATTTTCGATGTTTTTCCTTTGTGAAGTGCCAATTTTAAATTCATGTCACGAAATGATTTATTTCGTAAACTGATAGCAAGTAAGAAAAATGCCACAGCAGCTACTTAAGCTATGACTGTTAGCAATTTGCCGAAAAGTCATGCGAATGTTTTATTATTGCAATCTGTAAAAAATACTATATTTATGGCTTCAAATAAAGAAACGCCTTGCAAAAAATTCCATAACAGAAAAACAGGACTGCGTAAAGGAGAGATATTGTTTTGCATACTATTAATGCCTAATGGTCTCATGACGTCGACCAGTACGTATGCTCATAGTTTGTAGGAAAGAGTGATTAATAGCTTTAGTAAGAGTGACACGTGAACCCATCGCTCGTTCATTAATCGTTGACTGGCTAGTAATTGAGTAATGTGCGGAACGCACGTTGCTCATTTCCGCCTTCAATATACGCCCAGTAAGATACTTCTTGAAGTCGGGTCAATGAAAGTTCAAGAGTGACGTTAATTTCTTATGCGGCTAGTAAGGATTTCGCCTCTTTGCTAAGGCATATTTACCAAACTGGGCAAAAACTGAGTGATATACAAATAATTTAGCTTTTTTGGGAGATTAAATGAAGGGTTTATGGCCGTAATTCAGTCCCTCTCCAAACTTACTAAGTTTAAATCTGTGCCCGTATCTCACCTCGATTGAATTTTAATTGAGCGACCACACTTAAAATTCTTTCATTTGTCGTACTTTGGTGATTGCAATACATTACTCACTAGTAAATTTCATAAGAGTTATCCTTCTATGATCGTTTGCGTGAAGAAGTTGGTATATTTTGCTGAATCGGGTGCACGGACAGTACTCATACGATGTCCCATTCAAATAATTTGGTAGCTCTAACTTGAATTCTACAATTTATTAATCTGTTCCTTAAAAATAATATCATCTGTTTCTTTTTAGTCCTTGCTCATTGTTTAAGTTCGAAAGAAGGCAAGCACAGTAACTCTCTAGATAGATGTTTCTCCTAGGAGCACCGTATTTTATAGTCAAATTGAACCAAATTTTCTATTCAATCAATCTTATCAATTATTCCCATTTGGCCACTTCTTTTTTGAAAAGCTCTTAACAATCGAAGAACAAATGGCAGTATTTTTGGTGGACTAGTGAAATATTGCAAAATTATTTTTAATATATCTTACAGTTACTTCAAACCCAATTTTAAGCTGTAGCGTGGGCAATTGTGCTTGGTGACTCAAATTTATGTTGGCGGATGCGGCTGAGAACTTTGGACGGCCGCTGATGAAAGGAAAAGCGATGGCTTGTCACTGATGAGAGAGTGAGAGCTTCGCTTGACTGATAGTTTAAGTAGCGCGTGCGGTCATGCAGTTAGGGCGTGGGACGCGCATGACAGCGTTGACGGTGGTCGGCTGAACCGATCACCACGAACACCTCCTTATTTTGGTCCTCTCTTATTGTTAGCGGCGCTACCTCGTCTACTCAGTCAAGTAAGCAATGCTGCGAACGAAAATCGTTGCTCTCTTCTGTGTTGTCTGCCTAATTGGCTCCGCTTCGTCGGTACCGCTGCCCAACAGCAATAACATCATGGACGTCGTCGACCCTCAGATGCGGTAAGCCATCCAGCAACAGTTTAAACCCGCTAAACCTGAACTTCTGCAAAATACAGTAATGAATTTCGCTCCTTGCTCACGCTCAAGAGCGTTTCCAAGAAAATGCATTCGCAAGCACACTTCGTAATGCACCGATTGCAATGGTACCTGGTGATATCACTGCAGTACGTAAATTTTGCATCAAATTTATACTGTAGGCAACTGTAGCATGCAGGATGCCTGCATGCTACTAGAAGCAGCATTTAAAACCGATCATGGTATCAGTTTAGCTGCCGCGAACTCAGAGATACCAAGAACTCAGTTGTGGAATCTGTTGACTTTCTTTGTTGATATATTTGCACTCTAAGATAACTCGTGAAAATATTAAAGATAGCAAGAAATCGTAGTTCTATGGCGAAACGTATAAGGTGCCGTGCTATCCCAACTGGAAGCCCCCAATTAGAAGCTTAGGGACCTATATTCAAGTTTGACTTATCAAACCGAGGCGCCGCAACTTTTATCTGGAGACGAGAGTGATGATCATTAGCTTGAAGTTACATCAAAGCGCATGCAATGAGGCAGTAATACTGGCCTTTTTTTCTGATTTACAACGAAGTTAAACTATCATTCTTATTGCAAATTCATTCATTGTTGTATTTCCAAGGGAATGGCAAGGTTACTGGTATTATGGCTCGCATAACTGTGTTAATATCAATTGGACTACCGTTAGCGGTAAACGCTATTTTCCGAGCCTTGGGGCTTCTAATTGGAAAACCCTTTAACTAGAGAAAATTCCATTCCAAATAGCATACTTTTGGAGCAAGCTCCCTATAATAAAAATCAACTGAAGCACTGTTGAATAATTGTTCACGACTACAGTATGGCTTACCAGCTGAACGTCAGTAACAATCAACTGTAAAGCAAAATATGGAACCCTATTGCACAGTTTGTTCGGTTAAGACATTTGCGCTCAACATTGATTGTATATTTAAAAGTGGCAGCGGTAGTGCTGAATTTTGAATCAAATTCACTCACATTTTGGAGTAAAGTCGATAATCTTGAGCTGTAGCTCTGAATTATGATGTCACGAGAGAGCCCTATATTTAAATTTTTTCTAAATACACTGTGCAAACTTCGTGTTTCTTGGCATGTCGTAGGTTGCTTACCGTGATCGCCCATAGACGTCCACTGTTGCAACAGTAATCATTTGATTGATTTTAACCATAATTTAAATTTACTTATTGTACTGAGTAATTAATTGAGATATTTTGAAATGCTTCATTGAGTAAATTTCGAAGTCTGGACTTACTTTATTCGACACAATAATTTTTGCACAAGCTCGGTATTTAGCAGCATGGCGATTGCACATGGCACAAGAAAATGATGCAAACTTTTTCGTTAATAGCCGAATGCGTTGTAGTATTCAAACAGTTGCACCACTATCGATAGCCCATTTCTTGTAATCGTAATCTAATCCCGCTCACTAAAAGAAAAGTGTCAGTTTGAAACGTTTTGAATGTCTGCTTATTTGATCTCTTTTGCAAAATAACATGCTAATGAATCGTAGTATTAAAGAGAAATATGTATTGCAGATCGCGTTTCTCGGATCTACTGCATTCTCGACTGCAGATGCTCAGCTCGGAGAGCTCTCCGAAGCGAAGCAGCGGCGCTCTGCGCAACTGCTTCTTTTCGCCCGTCCAGTGTTTGTTGCCCGTGCAACGCAATGACATGCTCCGTCGGTTTGGCCCGTGAAACGCCTGACACGCTTCTGTTCAGTTTTGAGTTTTTATTCGCGCGAATCCTGATATCCATGTTTGTCTATGCTCACAGACTAAGCGCGTCTCGAGTCGACGTTATCCTGTCCAAACAACCGACTACCTCGTCGCTTCGAGTCGCAATTCAGTGCTTGATAGACAATTATGAATATAACGGATATCGTGCGAGTTTCAACACAAAGCTGCAAAGGACGCTATTAGTCAGACTCTTATTATCACAGAGAGGGTTTTATTCGCGCGAATAATCCAGTGTTCAACTTATGTAATGGACAGCCTATCAGCGCTAAGAGGTGTTGGTTCTCAACAACTCAGTAGTGGTATTATCTTCCTAAATTGACAATCACATTTTTTGCAATTTTTTATCATGAAATTACAGCGCGAATAGCTATTTTAGTTTCTCATTAGTTTCGTTGATATTCCTGATAATCAATAATAAAAATAATCGTAGCCATTATTCGGCGAAAGCTTTTAGAGCCTTTCTGTTCAGCTGTTGGTGACTTCTTTTTGCCTAAGTTTCTTCTTCGCTTAATTTCTCCAATCAAAACACCCCACGTTGCAGCAAAATCAAAACCAAACTGTTAAGTACATTATTATTTATCAGAAGAATAATTCCTCTCTGTGAGCGACCCATCGAACGGCTTGTGTGATTCAATTTGAATATATGAACGCAAAGAGAGCTGTAAAGTCGATAAATCCGTGTAGCGCTGTTGCCATAAAGAGCATTGTTGAAAACGGATACATCCTTCAAAAATTTAAACTCTAGTTCGTGAACAACCGAGTTTAGAATCGTTGTCAAACGAGGAACTCTCCGAATACATATTCAAAACTGCCAAACTGATACTGGTTTTCCGCTTCAGCATCATAGATTCTGATTTCTGCATCATCACTGGTTTCTTTTTGATGTGACACGAGAGAAGCGTTAAAAAATGTTAGATAGGCATGCAATAATCCCCGGCATTCTGCCGAACAATCAATCACTGTGCATAATGTAAAAAATTACACGGTCTTCTTTTTCTCTTAGGGTGTATCCACTTTTGGACTTTGATAGCACTTTTGTCGCGCACGCCACATCTCTCACCAGTGCCGATAATACATTCAGTCTCACGCAAACGCACGACGAACTCTTCGTGAAGTAATGTCCGCAATTAAAATAGTGTGGCTCATTGGTATCCGTATGACGAGCAGCAATACAATAATATAACCCTAGCGCATACAATTCAATGCTATTTTTGAAAAGGAATACGTCAGCGATTATGCTTGCATTCACAAACTGAGAATGCGTGATTAATTTGCTACATCCACGCCACTTCATTCATACACGGTAGTGACGATTTTTATGAATTTGATTCCAGATTTTGCACAATTCTGCTGCACCTATGCAACTTTCCTTTTTTGCAGTTATCAATCGTTAATCATTAGCAAAGGTTTTCTGCAATTACTGACACCTGCCTGACTCGGCTAGAACGATTTTTTCAATACATCAGCACATGGTTGAATCTGTTTTTTGATATTTTTATGTGTAATATTTTAATATTTTGTGCTTATGCCTAAATGTATATGCGTCAAAATGCATGGGAACAAAAAATGCCGGAACAAATAGATGAAGTGTGTGAAACAGACCTTTCTTGCACAAGTAAACACACTGTTGCGCGCACTACAACTAGCCCGCATCGAGCCCTGAGACAGATTCACAAAATACTTTATCAAGAAAGTCAAAATGCGAGTTTTCAGCTTTCATGCGATATACCACACATACCTAGATGTAATAGTGACTAAAAATATTTTGCATCCTACGTCAAATGCAATTATTACTTTTATGGCTTACAATCATCGACACACATAAGACGCTGGATGCTCGCACAAATGACGACAACTGTTCAGTTTGGAAAACCACGAATTCGCTCAATTTCGTCAGATCTTGATCAATTGCTGACTTAAATTTCAAAAATTTTAAAACCTGAAATCCTGGCACGCTCGGTCATATGTCAGCAATCAATTTTTTGTCCACAGAACTATTTGAAATAACATCGCCTTACGGCAGTATGGATACCCCGTGTCATAGCAAGAGCATTTGACGAGCAGAGCTCAGTGGCGCGCTCAGCGTGACATAATCATTTTCTAGCCCATACATAAAGATCTTGTTTACGATCGGCTATAATGATCTTGTGATCACATTTGTGTATGTGGTCTGCTTTGATTTTCTGCGGTTATTCGGCTGTGAAACACGTCAGAATACCATCGTTAAATAATTAGGGTTGACTGCCTGCTTGCAAGCGGAAGGTGTATTAATGTGCGCCAGCGAGCAGTTGGCTATCATTACGCGCTATTCCGATGACGGCAAACAGCGAACGAGTCTTCATCCTTCTTGCCGTCGTCGCGGTCGTCGGCGTCTTCGCTGAAATTCAAACCTCTGACACTCAACAACGACTAAACAACTATGATCAACGGTGAGTGTAGCTTTCGTGTCCCATTTTCAGTGTGCCAAAGTAGAATAGTCCATCGGCCCGTAAAAAAATCCTTTGGGATCAAAAAATGGACGAACAAGTCGAAGCCAGAGCGATAATAGTCCGTTTGTGAGGTCGTAACTTTGATTGTGGACGCCTATCAGTAGACGAGGCGTCGATTTTTGTATGACGCAACCCCCCCCCCCCTATTTCCAGTGAAACTTCTGCCAGATAATACGCAGTGTCTAAAGCCATTCCGCCTGAAACTTTGGTGAACGGCTTCCTTCAGTGCCTTAATCTCTCCCATTCCATCGATCGACCATTGATTTGAGGAAGTCCACTTGTAGCACTATCCATCAGTGGATGGTGTATGAGCAGTTGGAAGGCGAATTGGGTGGTAAATCTATCTTCTATAATTCGTCATCCACTGGAGGCGAAGAAAGTGAGAGATTAGGGAAACAGATGACGAATATAATATTGGATGATGAATCGGACAGTAGGCAAATGACTCCCTCTAAACGTGGACAGTGTTAAGATTGCGTAACCGTATCCCACTAATTTCGGAAAGGTCATAGTCATCCGACAACTAGCCCTTGTCCAATATATGGAAATATACTGTCGCTCTTTCATTGAAGTCTGTACGTATTAGTATTATTAAAATGAACTGTTCTAGTGACATGACTCGGCTCTACCGGTCGATGTCGAAGATCGGAGCTATAAAAGACATTAATGAATGGAAGACGAAGACGGCAAACGCCCCGAATAAGAACTTGCCACCCCTACAACCATCGCTCGCCGACCTGTCGCAAGGAAACATCCGCAACTGCTACTTCTCGCCAGTGCAATGTCTGCTGCCTGTCGGCAAACGAAGCGACGCCTTCCCCAAGCTCGACTTCAGCACTGATCTGAGTCGGTTCCTGAAGTTCCTTGGAGCTCGAAATAGTATCGATAGCGAGTGATTATACAGGAAAATCGTAAATAAAAGCGATACCGGTGACGATCGATGATATTACAACAGTTCGATTTGGGTTAGATTCATGTCAATTCACCCGTAGGCTTCTGATTGTTCAGGATTTAGCACAGTTGTCGTTGAAAGTCGACGTTTTTAATGATTTTTGCGACCGAGAATTGTGGCAAAAAATAATATTTCCTAGTTATCCTTAGCAACTGGTCGCAATAAAGGGTCGATCTTTGACGCAAGCTCTACCGAACGTTTACCGTATACTAGAGACAATTATGTGTCACTTCGCCGCGTTTCACGCATCACATCGTTTGCAGTCAAAATTGAACCCGCAAACAATTACAGTTAGTCGGCCTGAAGGTGGGTGGATTGCATGACTGTTGCGATTCGAATGTAATTAGCGCAAACAAGTTATGCCCAACCACTCTCTCTCTCTCTTCTCTGTGAACCGAACTGACATTTCACGCTTTCGATTACTGCATAGTACTTTATTAACTATGGACATCGAAACAAAAGAAATTGGAAATTACAAAGTATTCGAACGTTAGCAATTTCGACAAGTGGCCGTCTAGACGCCAAGCAGAGTGAATCACCGACACATGAAGATTAAAAGCCAGACAATTAATACGTGCCCTAGAGACGGTTTTCAGTCACATTTCAACGTGAACGGTGCAAAGGGTGGTTGTTCGGTTAGATTCCACGCAAAGTGGAGTCACCCGCAGCCATATTGCAACATCGCTACGGAGGATGACGAGTAATAATCATATCTACATCAATTTTGTTGGCGGTTCGTTTAACGCTCTTCCCGAGTGACCTCTACAATCGATCAGTGGGACGCCTTTTACGATCAATTATCAGGCATCGTTAAGATTCACCGTTTCAGTTGTGTCAATTTTGTAGTCATGCTAAATCGAAAATTTGTCACTTCCGGCTAACTTGAAAACCATTAAAGGATTACGATACATAGCAATTGCAAAATTAAGCGTGTTTACAGTCCAAGGATACGGAAGTATTCGTATTCCTCACGGTTACGTACGACTCGCCAACAACAATGCCAATTGAGGGGGTTGAAGATTCGTTCGTTACTATGGAAACAACTCTTATGGAATGAACTTCGCATTAGTTCTATACAAACAACACACAAACTAGTCGCGTCTTATAAGAAGCAAGTGAGAAAATAGACACATTTTATTGTCACAAGTATTGCTTGCCTACTCCAACCGCGATCAAGGAGTAGAACAGGATCAGTATCCTAGCTCAAGAAGATTGATTTTTTCACCAAAGCGCGTCACGCACTGCACTCATTTGTATCACAAATGACCATTCAAATTATACCCACGTCAATAGTCATTCAACAAACTACAAGCATGTTGTCTCGCAGCGTTTACGACATCATCAGTATTCAAACGTCCACTATCATGGTGGGTAATATTGGCGTCTCGGCGTGGAGAAAAGTATATTTCGCGCGCTTTATGCAAATATTTAGGAAATATTTACTCAAAAAACGAACCAATCAGATACCCCCCTCCCCAGTCAAATTTCGCAAAGCATATTGACGGAAGCGACCGTCGTCGATGTGACTTTGGCTCCACGGCGATACGCCATTATTATGGTGCGTTTGCAGTTAAATGCGAGACGCAAATACTAAATGTTATCTGAAGATGACAGTGAGAATTTAGTAAAATAGCGCCGTCGTCAGTTTAAGTCCGAAAGTGGTCGGAACATAATTGCGACTCCTGTTATATGAATGTGTCTTAAGGACTGAAAAATTTGAAAAAAGGAAACGACGCTTTACATGAGAACTCTCAACCTGCGAACAGCTCTGCAACAGAAGCGAGTCATAAGGTATATATATATATATTTATAGAGCAGAATGGAAAATGACAGGGGCGCGTTCAGAGGGTTCAGCAGAGCTATCGTGTCGAAACTTTTAACAACTTTTGCCACCGAGAAAAGAGTCCTGTAAGAACCATTTTAAGTGGACATCAACTGTTTAGTGATTACTGGTCAAAATTGACAGAAATTGTCACCGTTCATTTTCGACAACTTCGCTGAGCCCTTCACCAATAATAATAGTAATAGTTGTAATAATAATAATAATAATAGTGATCAGCATCAGACAACACCAGACTGCATGCATATGTGTCAGCAGGGGGGATGAGTTAGCACGAAAATAACTCTGTTCAAAGTACGAGTCAACGATAACAACTAGTAAACGAGGAGTGTCAGGGGAGGATCAATCAATGAAGAGAATTTTGCTAAAACCGGGAAATTGTTCGCAATGGATAATCTGAAAAATTTGCCAAACTTGATATTATAGGCGGTTAAAAGAGTTTCGACCATAAAATTCGAGCACAAAACACGATATTTACGAGAAAATCAAATGGTATTTTCTATGACACCTCTTATTCTTCCGGCTCCAGTGCAGAACGCGAATCCACCGACTAATCCGAGCCTGGCGGGGGTTGATTGGTACGGTATTATGGTACACACAATGTATATATATAATTAATGCGGACGACGAACGAAAACGGAGACGCTCTTGATGATAAAAAAGAAGACGCGCAACGACACCAACACACAATGACGTCAGATCGGAACACAACAGCCACGTCATCTGCTACAGTACTTCTAGTATGGCCGAGTCGGAATGTTCGGCCGGTCCGGTATCCTCGGCGCTGCCGGCTGCACCACACGTCTGAAAATGATCCCATTTTGTAAGCAAGGCGTTAAGAGAATGGCACAGCATTATAGCAATATTTGGCTAATTGCAATGTGGGATGAATGTCACGCTATAGAGCGTTTCATTTGGTTGATTCCAACTGAAAAGTACTTTCGACTTCGTGCCTCACATCAAAATATGGCATGATTTTCAGGCCTAAACGGTTCCTTTAACGATGACGTCACGCATGTTATGGCTGTTACCGCCGCGTTAAAACCTAATAAATAATGCCGCTGCGCATGAGTTTCGAGCAAATTACTCGATCACACTAAAGTAGGCGACGAGTCGTACCATATTTTGCGCGAGGCAGGTCCCATATACAATAGTTACAATAAAAATTCTTATTGTACGACATCATTCCGCATTGCAATTAAAAGTGCTAAAATACTGAATGTTCAATAGCGGCTCGGCAGAGTTATCATAGGAAAAACCGACGTTGACAATTTTTGCGTCCAATCGCCAAGAATAATTTCAAAACTAACGCAAATATGATAGAGAAAATTTCAATAGGAAATCTGCTACGATTGATAACAAAATCGTCATTGTCGATTTAGGATGATAATCCTACGCAATCCCTTGAAAGTCATCCAAAAACATCGGGATAAGACGAGTACCAACTACGCGACAAGAAATTAAAACGATCAACATTCTAAATTCTATCTTGCAAAATCAGAGACACCTTGCTTCACCTCTCATAAAACAAAGTAGTGAATAACGAAAAATTTGTCATAGATTAAAAATTAGACGCTAAAAACGGCTAATAGAGATTCTCTTGATTAAATGAATCGAAGAAATAGACAGAGACAGATACGTGTACAATGACTATCTAAGTCGCAGTACGTAGACTAGTAGGGAACACGGAAATGTTACCTCATTATTTGGGCGGACGTCTGTGAAAAGAACATCAATTAATAAACATTAACATCAGATGGGACAATTTGCTGTACCACACATATCGCGCGTGCCACACGACTTTACCGCTCAAGGAAGCTGTTATAAAATTAATGACCATATTGGTTAAGCTTTTCAGGGGGCAAAATTAGAAACTGCTCGCACTTCTACGGATGCTACTTAACGAACATTCGACATAAATTTGGTTAAAAATTTGCAAGGGTGGGAATCAGCAATGAACTTCTTCCATGGGATCCGCCTCCATTCATCCATCCATTAACGTATATGAATGAATGTACCCACCCGCGCGCCGATGGCTAATCGCGTACGGATGGGCTAAAATTGCCGATCGGATGAAAAATATTCATGACCGCGTGAAATTGACAAAAATACATAATAACGCACGCTGGACAATACTTGTAAAAAAAGGAATACTTACTGAGGAATGAGCGGCGCGGGGAGAGGGCCGCCTCCCGGTGGGCCGCCGGGCGCCGGACGATTCGGGATGGTCGGCTGGTTGGCCGGCGTCGGCGACGGCGCCGGACGGCCGGGCGCGGGCGGGGGCGCGCGATTCGCTCCGGCGGCCATCGGCGGCATGGGCGCGCCGCGGTTCGGCGGCATTCCCGGCGCCGCGCGTCCAACTGCCGGACTCGGCTGGCTACCCGGTCCATTCATCATCGGACTCGGCCTAAATCAGCGACACTATCACTTCGATTTTCAAACGAACAAAGGGCGTTAATCAATTTAGACTCGTTGTATGTAAAAAGTGAAGTGATTCCAAACGCAAAATATCAACAACAACTAAGCTTTAATTTTATTCGCTCAAATAGCGCAGATTTTGACAATAGCAATTATTATTTTAGTTTGAATTGTAAAAGATCGAAAATGATCCAGCTGGCGCGTATAATGCGCAGCTCACTAAACGAATTCTTTCGGCTATTTACAGAACGAATCTGAGACAAAACGGTAGAGAATTACAAATTCTATACTATTCAACAAATTTGAGAAAAAATACATTGAAAACAATAATATGTTTGAAATAACGATTAAAAAAACAGGTAAGAGCCCAATTTTTTGATAAACGAGAGGCAACTTTATATGTTTCAGCTAATCTCTTTATGCAGCGGTTCAGATTTGTGAGGATATAAAGCTTGACGGAAAAAAATTTCCTTTGAGACAAAAGCGAATACAACAAGGACTGGACCTTCTGCCGGCGGGATCCTCCTTGATCCAGTTGGTGTCGACGGGCGGCGGCTGAGAGGTCGAGACGGTGTGCATGTTGACGTCGCCGATTATCTTAAGCGCCTCCTTGCAGGCGTGATACATCCGCAGCAACTCTTCGCGTCGCTGCCCCTCCGCCTGCGACTCTTCCATCAACGAGTCCTGCAACAAATTACACAATACTACTATTACAAATGTTTCGAAAATTCACAATATTAAGTTTATTTTTCAATTCGAATAGTATACTTTCAGACAACACTGAATGATTACTCATAAATTCTTATGATCTTAAGCTACTGAAGTAGATTATCATATGTATCCATGTGTGCTGTAACGCGGTCATCTCTCGCTCACCTGATCGCCCGATTGGTATAAATTCGCCAGCAACTCATCGCGAATGAATTCGTTGATCTGCAAAAGGAAGCGTTGTCAGACAAGAAAACGAATATGCGTTGATTTATAACCAATGTGATAGAAACATAATAAAGGGTTAGCATTCATATACGCATTTGATAGTGTAGCTTTCGAAAAAATCTCACTTTTATATCAGAATCGATATTGAAAAACTAATCGAAAATTGGAATCTGTCACTAATCGCAAATTTCAAACCCCCAAGACATCAAATACACCACTAGAGTTAACATTTTGTGACGCCTAAGCGAAAGAATAAAAAATGTATTATCGATGAATGAACGAGAAGAGCTCCACTCAAAATTTGCAAACATATTCGACGCCTCAGCTAAATGACTGTTGAGTGGATACTGTAGTCGAAGCAAAAACGTTAAGCTAATCGACGTTTTTAAGCATAATATATTCAATCCGTATCGTACAGTGACTTTAGCGGGCCTCGAGGGGCGGCTAGATGATGGTGCTCAAAAATATTGACTGGCGGCAGTCAGTAAAGCGGTTGACGATACCTCGTTGACAATAAGATGCATGATGGCCTTGGGCACGAGGTCGCGAATGGTCTTAGTGACGATGCGCATGTACGAATCGACCAGATTTCGAATTGTCTCCACCTGTCGCTCCAGTTGCGGGTCAAGGGAGCTCAGCTCTTCTGGCGCATGATTTGCCTGAACAATCAAAGGAATGTGTAAATGGAATACATAAGCGGTCACATAAGTGTCACTGAATTTATTTGTTAATGCGTTTCATTTCTATATTGATTATGACAAAATTTCATTTAATGTATTTTTTCTAATTAACTAGCTTCATGACGTTTTGATAATACATCTCAGAAAAATGAAGTGCTTACAGTAAAACGGTTCAGTGTTTTCTTTCGAATTTAACTTACCGATGCATTCGAACGTATACCTTTTTGATAAATGCAACAGAAATCAATTGTTCTTTGTCAAAAACAGTTTCAGTTTCCTACGGTTGGACAATATGATCACAGATAGGAATAAATTACAACGGTCATGTCTTAAACGAGGGTGGATGACCATTAATGCGGTCCATTCTGTATTGTCATGTGTTTCTATTCTATTATTTCAAGCTAACTATCACTAATAATTCGAGCAGATAGAAGTAGCGCGACCGTGCAAAATTTCATTAGTTTTGCCTGACTAAAGCGTGTCTATGTGTCATGTTACCTCATCATCGGGTCCGCGCTCCTTTTCGGGATATACACCGGCTCGGAGGAAGCTCGCCTTCCACGCGTCAACATCGTCGGCGCTCGGCGCGCTCAGCTCCAACTGCTTGTAGTCTTTGTAGATGTTCCTGTAAATCAGACAAGCGTCCTATACCTTTCTACCAATAAACAGTTACATCGGGGCTATTCTTAAGTTACACAACGCAATTTATGGAAGAGCAGGACAGGGATGATCGCTGACATTCAAAAATTCATCAACCTTTAAACAGTGGCTCACTTTAATAGTTACCTCCGAGGGAGTAGGGAAATCATAAACACAAAACTGCTAAAATAAACGAATCCATGTCTAAATATTTCAAGCGGAACATAAAAAGAGTTCCGGAAGAGAGGGAAAGGGGATCGGCAAGAAGACGATTTCCGATTGCGTTGTGCAACTTCAGAACAGCCCCTATCGTCATCAAAGGAAAAGGGAGATTAGAGGAAACGGCAAGCAAAAGCAGATAATTAAGACAGGCAAGCAATCATTTAATTAAGTTAATCTAATCTAACACCGAAAATTCCATTCGCAGCGTAGCGAGAGCAGCCAAAATTTCCGAGGAAATCTACAGCCTCCGATGCACTGCAATATCATCATTCTCAAGTCAATGAGGTTCTCAAAGTTAAACACAAGCATAGCGTATAAAACACTCGATAACGTGAAATTAATTCCAAAAGCGCCTTTGTGTTTCTGAGTGGTTGATAACGGTGTGGTTGTCGGATAATCCTAAAGCTTACCAACCCAACCCAATCTCAATCATATAAGTAAATATTCAAATCAGAAACAGGCATGATAATCTCGAATACACGCTATCAGATGCATTAATTAAGCGTAGCTTATGTTTTGACTTGAAAACCTCTTCAAAAGACACGTTATATGACTAATTCCAAATTGAGTATTCCGCAATTCTTCACAGTGTCTCGAGTTAGATAATAAATAGCAAGCAAAGTATTATTTGCTTCAACGAGTGAAAGCCCCAAACCGTTATAAGAAGGCAGAGCGTATCGCTCTGCTCTTCTGCAATCTATATTCATTCTAACCGCCCATTCATAGTGCCGAGTTTATATCGAGCAAACTGCGATTCTCACATTAGCCAACACTGTGTTTTGAAAAGACTGGGTAGTCTCTTTCTTTGCCGAGTGAAGCGTCGCTTTAAAGTACCATCGTAAATTAAGATAATCAGAATTTGCGCTATAAACAAGTTTCCGCTGTGAAAGGAAGTATAAAAACTAGTTTCGAATTTTTCACCCATTCGGGCTGTTGATATTACATATATTTAATGTAAAAATTTCGACATAATCTCAATGTGGAATTAGTCAGCGCATCTTCTTGCAAATTAGAAAAAACAAAACGCGACAATACTCACGGCGGCGCCTCGCCTTTGAGCGACTTGCTACGGTACAGTCCACCGACACTACCATCACCATTTCTACTAAATTAAAGAAATAAATAAGTACTACTCATGATTTCATATCAAGGATAAATAAATAAACCATAACAAACAAATAGACAACTAATGCCAGCGTTCTGTGTATAGTTGTAACAACATTATTGTAGACGAACTAAGCGTCATTCCACTTAGCTGAAAAAAGCATCAGACGGTGCAGTTAAGGTCCCGACACGCCGGATTCGTAGAAAACCATTTGAACAGCGGCCCATTATAGCGTTATTATTCCGTAAATAATTAATCTAATCAATAATACGAATAAAATTTTCAATAAGGGAGAAGTGTATTTTACGCTGTCTCATTCCTGTCATTTATTGGCGCTTAATATATCGCGAAATTTTATCGCTTCAAAAGTATCGTATCGAACAGTAATCGGCAGCATTACGCGTGTCAAAACCTTAATTACGGCCGTGTGACCGTGCGCCTATTGAAATGAGGGAAATCCTGTTTTTTGATCGCCAAAATCGCGATAACATCATAAAGCTATTCTTTTGAACCATCTCAAAGTGTGTCGCAACGAGAAGTCAAACGATATATGAAGGCCGGACCTAATAACGCTCAATTCGCTGACAACAAACATTAACAGTCATTCGACAAGCAGAAATACGGTCTGTCTATAAAATGAAGAAAAGCGCCGTGCTTGCGTGCGTTAAGTTTGATTATTTGTATGCTTAAACAAAGTTTCGTCTAAACTAAATAGTAACAGTTATCACTAGTAGTACAGAAAAATAAAAAAAGCTTAAAGATTGTGAGATAGTTGCTCAAGTGTTCAACACGGAACATAGCCATGCTCTAATTGAAACTACTAAAAGCCATATGGTTTTCGCAAAATTATGTTTTGCGCATAAGAAAACTGTCTAGAAACGAATATTTCTAATAGTTTTGAACAGTCTCATGCTCAGCCGTTGGATTAATCTCTCGCTCAAGCTGAAAATTAGGACGCGATGCGAACTGCGTTGGCTAACACAACAATTATGAACATAAGCAGAATGGTACTTTGAGAACTGCGATTTATGGCGGAGTATGCGTTAAATATTTAAATAGAATGCGATATCATAGATTGGGCTATTCAATCAAATAGCCGCGCGTAGTCTGACTGCAATAAATCGCAGTATCTTAAGGCGCCACTACGCTAGAGCACAGTCAGTACACTGAATAATAACTGACAGGCTGGCAGATGGCAGACCAACAGAAATGTCACAGTCGACCGACGAGATCTACAGATCGGATCAACAAGCTCGCAACAGCTATTAAATAGTTTTTGTTCCCGCTACAGTTGTCGGCGGCAATCAGACACTGCTAATATAAAAACATGTAAAGACGCAAGTCCGTTTAGCAAGGATGGAGCGAACTGGCAACTGTATTATGCATCTTCTGGCGGCAATTTACGTTCTTAAATAAAAGCTTCTGCGCCGCTGTTGAATTATTTTGACCGATTAATGGCAACTAGCAAAGGTAACCTAACCGTGTGTCATAATCAATCACAAAATCAGTAGATCGGCATTTAAATTTTTAAAATGTCAATTACCGTATCCTACCAAGAATTTTTTGCCTACAGTTTACACGCGCGCACGATTGACCTGCCAAAATGAGTTCACTGAGAGTAGTGCTCGATATGAATAAGCTGTGCAGCAGTGCAAGGCAGACAAAGCGGCAGTGCGGCGCGCGCGCCACAAAAGCACAACAATGAAACGAAAACGCAACGCCACAACATGGAGCAAACCAACAGGTGATATTCGCACTGTCCGACGGCACAATGGCTCCGTTAAACGAACGAAGAGTGAACTCACTTCCTGCAAACGGATCAACACAAACTTGAGCCAAAAACGCAGCCGAGACTTGCCAGTCATCTCAGTTCACATCGGCGCGTCGAAAAGTGATTTACCTTAAGGTCGGCACTACCCCCCCCCCCCCCCACCCCTTACGTCAACTGTTCAGCTAAGATATCGTCCAAAATCGACGATGACAGTTTTCATTATTGATTTGAGAAACCCCTATGCATTGTCATTTCAATTACCCACCAGTCCTCAGCTTAATCTTCGTAATTGATCGCATACAGCGCCATCGTCAATCACGGCGATAGCTAGGCACAGCATTCAAGCCGTAGTCCATAGAAGCAAGCGGAATACCGCGCTTAAGTAACGATAGTGCGAAAAGATGAAGAGGCAGAAGTGAGCATCGAAAGCGCAAAGTCAGCGAGAGAAAGTGTTAGTTGACGTTAGTAAACACACGCTCGCGGAAGCTTCTTGCGTCGGAAACCGAAAGTCAGTGAGAGGAAAAGCTGGACATAGCANTCAGCGAGAGAAAGTGTTAGTTGACGTTAGTAAACACACGCTCGCGGAAGCTTCTTGCGTCGGAAACCGAAAGTCAGTGAGAGGAAAAGCTGGACAGAGCAATGAAACACCCGCCACACCCACACTCGCAGTCACTTTTATGCGGTCATTCCGTCTTTCAAGCAGTGCATTCCAATTTTACTGGAAATCTGGTGCGACAAACACTAGAAAAACCTATCAAATCGAAGCTAAAGAGTTCTTTTGCTTATGATGCTGTACCACCACTGTCAGATATTGTCGGCTTGACCAAAATCTTCAGCATTTGTCACACCATCTTAGCCGCATATACGAAATCCTTCAGTCAGTCAAACGAGTCAATCGACCAAAGGCGGAGCTCTGTATGCGACAAGAGAGTGAAATGGTGCGTACTTTCCGTCGGGGTAGAAGAGCGCGAACTTGTGCTGGCGGGACATAAAGCCCTGCTCCAAGTCGCGCAGTTTGATTCCATCCAGAGGCAGCATGTACTTCTTCTCTCTCTCCTGAAACAGGGGGTACGCTCTTGGGGCATTGCGTCGGCGATCAAATGCCGCACTTTTTAAACGACACCCACAAACGTACTTTATCAGCGCAGTAAACTGTGCTTATCCTATGGCTTATTCCTAATCGACGCGCCGTATTCGGCCACTTAAGGAGTGCATGTAATGCCTGACTCAGCAGAGACGAAAACTCATCTGCTAGCAGTCGCATATTCATCGACAATAAAGATCGAATAAGTAAATCATCATCAATTGATCAAAGCGCAAGCGCTCACCAAGCAATTTGATAGCGAGATTATTGAAAATGGGTGTGTAATCGCAGGAAAGAGAGTACGTGAAAAAAGCAATGTGCAAAGAGCGTGCCAATTTCGTTATACTGAAAAAGAACAGCAGCAGCAGCTGGGATGAGAGCAGTCAGGGATGATCGATGGAAAATGAGTTTCCACGAAAAAGCGCTAAACCGTACTGTCCATTTTCGTTGTAGAGAGAAAATCGTTTTCGATTTTTTCGTTGATCGCTCCGCGACATAACGCCGTTGAGTGAGATGTGAAATTGTTTTTCACGTTCCTGCGATTCACATATTAACAGTAACTGTCAGAGATTTTTCAGTTAAACAGTTCTTCATCTGCGGTCGCAATTTTACTGCCTCATTGGAACGATAATTACGTATAGGGCGAGTGGGGTGCCCGCAAGACGATAAAATTTTTGAATAAGACACCGAAAAAATTTACCGACTAAGCTGAAAGTTGCTAAATTAACCCTCCAACTGGTGCCGTTTTTTCAAAAATGTAAGGCCCATGGTCAATATTTGACCTAGACATTGTTGAACGTGTGAAAAACTGGTTTCTAACGCGCGCAGTTACAAAAGTGTAGAGCACTGCGCTAAAGCTGACTGAAAATGAAGTACTGCGCCAGAAACCAAATTTCTATCAGTCAAATATCTCAAATTGAATCAAAGACTAACGCGTATAGAGATCATTTGCATAAATTTGATGCCATTTTCTTTTGGTGATAAAAGACTCTTTGACAAGGGCGCGTGTAGTAAAAATTTCCCACTCAATCATTATTTCGATTAAAAATTTGATCAACTGCAGGATTTTTTAAAAGATGACATCAAACCTGTCGTGCTGAGAATTTTGGGTATAATAACATGCCCAATGGGATTTCAGCGAGTACTCACGGAGCCCCGCAGCGCCCACTCATGTTCAATAAATAAAGTATATTTGTAAAACAATTACAACGACGAACCAGGGCTACGATTGCAATCAATTGTATGCACTCTTTAAAAGAACTACCAAATTTAAGCTAAAACGCGACTCGGCGCTCTGAAGTCGAAGATAAGCGGACAGCTTCAATCTAACACACCTCGTCGTCCTTGAACCAGGAGATGCTGTCCGAGGTGAGCACGAACCAGCAGTCGCGCGAGCCGCCGCGCAACAGACCGGCGTTGTGGATGCTCAGCCAGCCTTTGCGGATCACCTGATTGCCGAGGTTCTTCTTCTGCGACGAAGTGGTCGCTTTCGCCTCCGCGCTTAAAGAGTATGCATAAAAGAGTGATAAAAACTTGGAGGGAAGTCCTTTCTTCAGCCCCGATCGCAGCGGGCAAAGCTACGCAATCTCCCCTCACCTACAGCGATCTCAAGAAGAAGCGAGAACTAAAAGTACTACCCTGTTTTTCGGCAGGCTGAAAAAAGGCGAAGAGAGTCATATTTTACAACTCTGTATCCGAGGAAAGGAATTCGATGATTTCCTGTTTGTAAATCCTACAACCGTCGATGTTTTCCCCCACCTATTCAGATAAAACATGTCTGTATTCATTCGGTCGCCAGAACTAGAAAACTGGTTTTACCTTTTTCAGGCTTAAAGTTTTTGAACAAACTCAAGAAGACTTCTTCAAAGGGAAGAAAATTCATTCGAATTCACCACGTAAGAATCAAAATGTCCCTAATCGTGCTGATACGGCAAAAAATAGTAATGATCATACTTGGAGAATCCAATGAAGTCCTCATGGTTGGTATTCATGTAGGCGAGTTCGTAGTCGACGAGCAGAATGAGTTGCTGCTTTGTGCGCTGTTCTCGTTCGCGAACGTGTGTCGTCACAATGCGTTCCAACTCGTCGCGCAGCGCCGGATAGCGGCTCGTCTAAATCGGACGGAAATACACTTTGTTCATCCGTTGTACAGGTGCAAAAATATTAAATAATCTCTATGCGTAGCGAATTTTGTCACTATACAAACATATTTTAACCGACTTTTATGATAAGGCAGGGTATTTTAATGATCAAGTTTCATAGAGCATAATGCGACATTTCTCAGAGAGAGAGAGATATGTTCAGTAAACGAGGAATACACACCTTCTGAAGTGCATATGACGTTACGTTAGAAAGTACATTGTTGACAAATACAACAGGAATCAGCGATTCTTGACCGACTAATATGATACATCTATTGTTCAGCAAAATAGACTTTTTAAAAGGGTTTCACGCCTTAATCAATCCAACATTAAATTTCATTTATTGGTTGCCTTTTTTGATACCCATAAAAGTGTCTCTTCCTGGCTTCGACGTACGAACAGCGTACACAAATAATGAAAAACGAACATTTTCAGCGCAGGAGCGAACGACATTCGACAACTCGGAGACGACGAGATCGACGCATTTAAGCGCCGGCTCCTTCAGGCGATCAATCTGCTTCTTGACGATCGCTTCGAACGCCATATCCGGCGTGAACAGACCAACTCTGAAACACGTCACCCAATATTTCTATTGCGTCGTATCAAGCGGTTGCAATCTTCATTCGCTGCATCGGCACTAACATAACAGTCTCTAGCGATTGGTTGGGAAGTAAAAAGATATCCGCTTATTCAGAAGAAGGCGCGATAATTTACGGCAGTCGCACAGAAGTCGGTCGGTTAATTACTTTAGTCGGAACTGAATCAAAATGCACTGAGACAACATATTCAAGGCTGCAGTAGGTAGTTGAGCCGTTAGGGAAGGAGCGCGACAGGAAAGCGCTTACCGAATGCCGTGAATGTTGCGAATGGCGTATTGGATCTCTTTACGCATTTCCTTCTCGTCGATCTCCATCTATAAAAACCATCCCAGAGATTAAAAAACTAACCAAGCCGAAGAAAATAAATGGCCAACCTTGACGATCTCAAAAGGAAACCGTTCGTGAAAGAGCCGATTGATCTTGGCGCCGCCGGACAACTCCTGAGTGCTCACATCCTTGCCCGAAGAGCCTTCAATCGACTTCTCAACGTCGCTCTTGAACTGTTGCACCATTCTGCAAAAAACTCGACTATTCGCTAATCTCAACCATGAACCAATCATAAAATTCTTACTTAACACGACAATCTTCATCAAGAAACTATCGGGATCAACTTTTCAAATCGGCACTTTGGTTTGCCTCCCTATTTTTCAGATTGGTTTCGCATATTTCTTTTCACTCTTCTAACAAACAGTCAATATTAGAAGTGTACTTTTCTCTTAGAAGAAGCACGAACTACACTAAAAGCTTGAATATATGAAAGAAATTGGTCTTAAAGAAAAGATGCTATTAGATACAAGATACATTGCCAGAAATTTACATGTTCAGTCATTTCTGGCGGGCTGACGAAAATATTTAAACTACATCTGAGTGGGAAAAATTCTAGATGGCGTACTGTAGCATGGCCTTGGTCTTTCGGCCCGGATCGTCGGGGCGGAAGTTCTTGTATTCGGCGACGTCCTTCTCCAGCGCGAACATTTGCTTTTGCAGACGGTCACGCAGGCCCGGCAGAGTGTCCTTAATGTGATTGGTCAGCTGCTGGTTCAGCGTCTGCTGGAGATATTGCGTCCCCATCCGGTCGGCCATGTGTCTGAAACAGCCATTTTCATCTCTAGTTCAACATCTAATTGTTGTCAAATTGCGTTTCACATTTAATTGCATCACACGAGACATGAGCGGCACCGCCAACGTCCGGCCCGAAACGATCCATTTTTCAAATGAAGGAGAAGATGTAGTATATCCCGACTATTCACCCTGGATGGGGCTACTTTTGCACGAGTCGCGTGTTAACAAATCAATAAAATGACACAAGATCTACGACAGTATGTCTGTATCTCTTCCAAACGAGGTCGAATCATTTTCACAGGAATAATTTGCAATTAAAACTTCAAAACAAAAAGTTGCGCTTAAAAAAGACGACATTGAGAGATAGTGAAAACAAACCGATAGCTCGGATGCGAGATGAAGAATCTGCGCTCCGCATCCATTGCCGCGTGAATGTCTTTACGCCCGTCAATGTCCTTCTGGCTGCGATTCACAACGCCGACGTAGCCTGAAACAAGACCATATAGTAGAACAGGCAGAACGACGTCACTGAGGATTCAAGGCCTCACCTCGTCTCAAAGGCAGCAAGCGGTTCTCCAAAATTTCGCGTGCATCCGTTCCTTCGTCCATCAAGTCCAATTTTGTCAAAACGCCGATCGTGCGCAGTCCTGAAACGTCCAACGGCTTTGTATACAGGGCGACTCGAACAAAGATCTCGACTGGAGTGATTATTTCGATCAGCCTTGTCTCAATTGAAATAATATTCAAAGAGACAAAACAGCAATCGAAAAGGTCAAGCCGCCTAATAAAAGTTTTCTGATAGAGATAAAATTCCATTCCCGATTCAATACGATTTGCCATTGCGTTTGAAAGTCATTACTACATCCTCGAACTGTTGCAATCTAGCGCCTCACATAATCTGTTGAAATATGCCTGCTGATGGAATTGAGGCAAAAAACGCCGCATTAAAAGTCGACAGGAGCATTAAAGAAGTAAAGCGGTCCAACGGAACCGAAAAAAGTACCTGACGGGTCGGTTTCGCGGGCCAACTTGAGCGCGTCGGAGGTGGCGAGATCGCTGTTGGCGGGCGTGACGGCGAGGATGAGACAGGACTCGCGCGTGATGAACGTGAGAATCATTTCGCGGATCTGCGCCTCAATGTCTACCGGCTGATCGCCCACCGGCACCTTCGTCAGACCCGGCAAGTCGATCAGCGTCAGATTCAGCACTAAAATATTGAAAAAACATTTTAGCAAATGCACTTACATCTAGCTATGGTGAAAAATAACAATAACGCGTAATATGGTCAACATTTGAAAGCAATAAAAAATTGCGAAAATAATGTGAATGTAGTTTGAGTTAAAGGAGACGCTTACGATCAACGCAATCTTACAGCAATACTTAAAGGCCTCACATATCGCCTTTGACCAATCGCAACTAATTCTCAGATCTTATCCTCAAACTGCTTCCCCGCGCCTTTATTATTTGGAAAAAATCAAATGCAACTCTGACCGTTTGGACTAAAGACACGAAGATTGATGGGTATGGGCGAAATGCCCTTGTTGTGGCCCGTCGCTCGCTCCGTTTCATCTTCGATCTCTTTGCGCACTTGATCAAAGTCCGTATATTTGGCGCCCTTCTTATGCAGAAATTCGGCATACTCTGTAAATGAGTCATCGGTTTCGCGGATTACGGTGAACCAACAATGTATTTTTAATGTAAAAAGACGTTATTTATCTCGCTTGAAAAAGATGGTAGCACATTATACTATTTCAGACTTCGATGAGGGAAATATAGAATTGCATTTATTAAGCAAATGCCTCGTTTCTATGCTTCGCTGGCTATAAAAAGCTCTCAAAATGCTACCGCTTCGAAGTTATCACATCAAAAAATAATAAGCAATAGCGCGCGTCAAAGCCTTTATTTCAGTCGCTCCATGCAGCTGTGCGCTTATGCAGCTATTCAGAGGAATCGTGCCCTTTCAACGCTCACTATGTTAGAGCGTAAGAATCGATGGTAATCGTAAAATACCGAAGATTTATCATTTTTGCGACTCAGAATAGCTAAAAATGAATGCGAACTTGAAATGGTGCGTCTTAACCTTTCGAAGTAATCAAATACAAAACTATTCTCGCCGAGTGAAGACTTTCTGTCCTTAAAATTGAGCAACACAGACAATGACTGAATGGCAGAGTTATACTTCAAACTGCGGCAGCATTAACCCTGATCAAAGACATCACACCTAAACGTTTTGATAATGATTTCATAACGCACGAGTTTTATTCATTCAAAATGTAACGGCTATTCGGAGACAAAAAAATCGCCCCCGCGCATCATATATGGGATGGACATTGACGCCCGCAGCGGAAGCGGTCCATTCGCGAGTTCCTTAGCAAGAGCTCATTTGGCAAATAATCGATTGAAGCCATTTAAAAATTGATACGGCAGATGTGATAGGCAGCAGTGGTGTACAATATTCGTCAAATTTCCCTTAAACACGCGGCGAGCCCGCTGATGCTCGCTGTCAATACCACATTACTTACCATTTCGATCGTTGATAAGTTGCAGAACGAGCGGCCTTCGAGTGACGATGCCACTGCCTCGCGGAAGAAAATCCCTGCAAAATGTGAAACCTTTTTCACACGTTCTAACATTGCTTGGTGAATGATGCCGTTGGCGCAAAAGCCCGTAAAAGTGGGTAGTGGGGCTCGGGCAGAAACCGGTTCTTGATTCAGTAAAATGTTTCAGTCAATAGTTAAATGGACACGTCGTGCGACGTATTCATTTATGAATCGTATCTCGTGGTCTATTTCACAAGACTTTTGTAATCAGCACAGTCACAATTAAAACAGCGGGGGAGTGGAATGATTGGTCAGTTCTGACGTTCTCAGGAGCATTCGCCAAGCGCACGTCACAACCCATCTCTCATCGCTCTTACCGCAATTACAAACGCTACAGTTTAGTGAAATAGGCCCGATGTGTAAAAAGCGCCCTCGATCAAAGTTGATCAAGCTGAGGAAACTGCCTCGCTCATATTCGTTCAGCCCTTTCAAGTCGCCTTTCTGCTCCATTAGTGTTGATCGAGATTAATATTGCACAAAATCGATGCGCAAACTGTCACCCGATCGTCGACTACTCGAGTTAATATGCAAAAATTCAGCATCAAATCGAAATAAATTATATACTGTAAACGACATTGTAGAGATATCATTATCAGAAAGTGCAATTAAAGAAAAAAATGTCATTTTCACTATTAGCTTGAAAATTCTACATGATATGCTACCATTATTTCGAAACTTTTAAGCATTATTATAATCAAGCGGTATTGTTCGATTTAACGAGCCATTACTGCGTGAGCGTTTGCGTATTTGCCGTGCGACATGATCATCGAGAGTAGACCGGAACGAGCGGGGAACCTCGAGGAAAGGGGACATTAGAGAGAGGCGCGTAGAAGACGAGACAAGCGAGGGGTTGCGTCGTAGTCGGCGAGAGACGAGGGAGAAAGAGCAATCGATATCGCAGGCGGAGGCGATCGAAGCCGAAGGCCTCGCCGGCGCGAAACTGGAACGCCGCACGCAACGCGACGCAGAGCCGTCACTCCCCGGCCAGCCCGTAAGCATTTCCCAATACGAGCAGCACAACCGCCTGCCCACCCACCCCACTTCGGCGGTGCGGACTAATCGATTCCGTTCCGACGCAGCGCCAACTCCCAGGATGTCACTCACCCACTTCTACAGATGTCGGTGTGGACGGTTCTATGCGAAGCTTTGGAGGGAAATCATACTTTTTCAGCAAAAAGTGAGCGCAAGGCGACTTGCTAGCTCAAAATCTTGACATATGCAGACACTAGTTTTTGCGTTTTATATACATAGTATATTGCATATTTGCCCGCATATTGTGCGTAAATTTCCTCCAGAACATTAGGAAAAGCGCGCTGCTATCATGCGTGCACGCGAAAACTCACCGAGGGTAGGTGTCATAATTCAACTATTCACGCTCGCGCTAACCACACCCCCTAAGCACACGAAAAGGGGGATGTGCACAAAGAGGAAACTAGCAAAGAGCATAACGGAGGCGCATGTTATTTAGCGATGGGCACAATGAAAGGATGTTTTTGAGAGAATACTCGCCGTCGAAGAGGCTCGCATCCTCTAAGCCCCCCCCCCCCAGTGTGTACTATGGGTAGCGCATGATTCCGTTGCCAAACCCCTTCTCATGACCCAGGCAGCAAATAGAGTACAGCGCTCGCTCCATTCTGAGCTCCGTCAATCGATTTCCGCGCCAATGCCGTCACTCACTTTCCGACGAAGTTCTCAAGCACGGACGACTTGCCGGCGCTCTGTCCACCAACGACGGCTATCTGCGGCAAGTCGAAGTTGAGCGACGTTCCCAGCTGAGCGAACGCATCCTAAAAGAGACACGTTATCAGAATACATGTATTCCACTGCATACAGAACGCGAACACCAGTCTTGAACGAGCCAGATTCTTTTTTACGATCAAGTGCGCAAAAGTCGAACGATTACTAATAAATGTACATTAAACAGTTGGCATTTAACTAATCGATGCATATATCGTGTATAAACGCTCGTGTGCTCTTCATCTTGTAAAAGGCTTCTTTTGAATAAATAAAGAATGCGATGATTTCATGCCATTTGAGATCGTTCAATGATTATTCGATTACAAATGTCTCTTTTTTGAAGTCTTTTGCTTTTTAATTCTGCCGTTTTTTCTCTTCCTTTGTTGCATCGCCCTCACTGCACACGGCGTCCCACGCAAGTAGGGTACAGGAAATCGGCGGTACATCGGTTTACGTTACAACTATGAATCATCTCACGCATGCAATCGTCTCCCTCCCACATTTGAATACGTAAGAAATGAATGTCGTATCTTTGTGAAAGAGAGTTAATAAATTTGAGTTATAACTCGAAGAATGACCACCCAGAGCCTCGAACAAACTACTAATTGCAATTATACAAGCGAGCGCACCTGTAGTCTGTTGACTATGGGAATCAGCTGTTGCATTCCCGTATTTTGCCACGCCATGGTTGATGGTATGCGTTGGGAAGAAACGCCGAACGCGCACAGATCCGAATTCGGGAGACTCGGCCAGGCCCGGACAACTGCGGCTGGCTACGGCCAATCTGCAATCAATAATATTGCACAAAAATCCTCAACTTGTTCGGGAACAGCTAATCGTAGACAACGCCGCGCTACATTCACCACCTCCTCGGCTCTATATCATCCAAAAGATGATGCCGTATGCAAAATTAAATGACACAAAGGAATACTCCTTTGCCCTATAAGCCATAAAATCGGTGGCTGCGCAAGTAAGCCAATCCCCTAAATTATTGCACGAAAAATATATGCCGCAATCGCATAGACAAAATAAGCGGCATGTTCTGGTAGTGGCAGTGTTGTATCGTCAAGATACGACTATCAACATTCAAGCTTCGACGCAATCAATACATAGCCAAACAGCTCACGCGACCACAAGGTTGCTCGGTATACGCAGCCGACTGCAAGGTAATTCGATCCACGCGTCCTGGGGTTTGTTAACTTTCGAGCACGGGCGCGCACGGCGTGGAAGAAAGAGATAAAGTGAAAGAGCGGAATACTGACTAACTGGCACGTCGATAGAGCGTTCGCTGATGACATCGCAGACATCGCGTCACTGACTAATTCGAATACTAGTGATTCATAAGAACTTTGACTAAACAAATAATGAGACGTGATCGTTTGGGGCCAACGCCCCGCGTAGACCCATGCCCCACTACTTCAAGAGAGATCGTGCGAAAGTGAACTTGGCGAGAAATTCATGAAATGATGTACAAGAATCTCTCTGGAATATGGGACAGAATACTGCTTAATGTAGATACTTGCACTCCTCCACGTCTGTTTGAAACAAGAAAGTTGAGCGAAAGAGCGATAAAAAAAACTTCGTTCTAGCTTGACGCGGCTTTTCTTTTATCCTGTCGATCACCTTTTCGTTCAATTTCATTATTTGAAATGCAAAAGTTAGAGGCTTCGATAGAAATGAGAAATATTTACGATCAAAAATGTCGAATACCTCTCTGTCACTATTGACCTATATATGACTTGCCAAATTTCTTATTCAAACGACTCATGGAAATAAGCGACTCCGAGCTTCGAGCTCTTTTTTGACTAATTATAACGATTTTCATCTTGTGTCTACTAGTCTTAAGACGATTTAAACGTTTAAAAAACGATAACGCACAACTATCTATATTTCAAGTTGCACAATCAAAGTCCTGCATTTCTATCCCATTCTAGACGATTTTTAAAATTTCCTGGACGAAAGAAATTCTCCTATTAGTCATATAGACAACAGTGCTTCAAATGACTAATCACCAGCCGATTCTTTTGACTCAAATCAGACGGCGAATAGAACGTCGCTACTTTCTTTTTACCAAACTTTTCTGTCTCGTCACCGTCTCATCGATTTATGGAGTGTCAATTTGTATCGGGTTGTAGTATCTGCGAGCAGACTGTCACGACGGCTACGCCGCCAGTCGCAACCGAACCTTGCGAAACAGGATCTTGTCGAGACCCATGTAGAGGAGAGCGGCCACTTGGGCGTGTTATAGTTCGGCCCACGAAGCCGAGCGATACAACTACGATAATGTCCAAACTACTACGGGTTATTGCAGATGCAAACATTTTCAAATGAATTTTGGATAACGGCATCTAATCGTTTGCACTGTCAGCTTCACTGCTCATAAATAGTACACTCTGACAAGCTGTTCAACTGTCATCCTTTCTGTCCAAGAATAACTGCAAACGTGAAGCGCCCATCAAGCACTCGCTTTTGGTTACTCATGGACATTAAGGAGCATTCCATCAGTCATTTTTCTCATGACTGGTACTGATTTCTCAATGACTGCCCAAGAAATCGAATTAAATGCTGGCACATCGGAGAGAAGTCACAGTACTCTTCGGTGAGTGGCCTGTCGCACAGAAGGAGAGTTGGAAGCAGAGTATGATCAGTTAATAAACTCAAAAAAGTAGCAATTTCTTTCAGATTATCTTTTTAAAAGTCGCATAAGAAGAGTATGTCGCATCCCACCTTGCCCTTGTCTAAAAGTCCTATTCAAATGGTGTCTAATGAAATGTCTACAGTACTGTTTTCTGCTACAAAGATGTTTAAAATATGGTCTTCTCGCTTTGTAGTATCTTACTACAGAGAAAATGCTGACAGTTCCTTTGTTGTAAGATTATCAGTCAGTTTTATATTTGTACAGTGATTTTACCTGCTGCTGCGCTCCGATGCAATGGTAATTAAGAATTCAGGAATGAATGACGTTATTATTATTTACTTTTTTCTACTTTATAGTCAAGTCACACAGCATAGTATGCGTACATAAGCAATTAAGCGGTCAAAACAGAAATCGCTAATGAATTTCAGCCAATCGTAAAGGCTAGTTTAAATCAGATTCTATCTCTCCCGCTGAAATTAGAAATAAAGTCAGAAATTGTGCAGAATTCAGCTTTTGACTCCTAACGCTTCTTACGCTGGCTTCCAACTTAATATTTGACATTGACATGATTTCTGACACATAAACTGATTACCATTACTAACTCCATGTAATGAATCGCCAGGTTCAGGATCTTGCACTGACTGTAGCTATAGATTCATGAAGAAGTGAATAATGATGTCATTCGTAGTTACGCGTCATAGTTGATACAGCATACAGTGATAACTAATCTAGCCCGCCCCCAGAGCACATTACTGATTAAATATTTTCTTCATCATAAATGTTTATCATAAACTGCATTACGGTACACAGCTACCCAATAGCATACAGACGTCTCCAGCGTAGGAGTGCTACCAAAGGACATATTACGCCCACAACCATTTTTGCCATAAAATTATACCATCTTATAAAATGGCGCTCCCCAAAAGCAAACAAAAATCCTCGATATAAATGTATTAACGTAAGCTAATGTGGCATTCTATCCACACTACTACTGAACGACTCGGCCAATCCAAACGAGCGCTATTCACTTCTGACTCGACAAATATCGAAAGTAAGTGAATACAATCTCCAATTTTATTAAGAATTTGAGGAGGGCAAGCCCGGCAATCCATCGGCTCTCCAATGATTATTCCTCCATTAATGAGGAAAAACAGCCAGTGTCTAAGAGAGTTTTTGATGAGCTATCTAGTGGTACCTAAAGTTGTGAGAATTGATTAGCCGATCTCACTCCTTGGCTTTCTCAAAAACCTGTTACAGACATTTTGTGGCATTACGTAATAAATTTAACCATCTTTTAGGACAATACTTGAAAATTAAAAAGAATTTTAATGTTTCAAGGCAAACTTTTGATAAGTTAAAAGTTCAGTCGAATTTCTGCGGTAGCGCAAAATGGGGGGAATAAACTTGTATTGTTCCCGCGCTTCGTATGCGCAATAAATAACGGATATAGTTTAGTCGATTAAACTTATACTGCTAAAGTAATACATTCCCGATAAAATTTCTGATCTAAAAGAAGCCTGTTTCACTTAAGTTCCCTTAGGGGTCGACTTGACAGAATTAATATTATTACTTTTGAAAAAATTTATAAATATGTCTGAATTAGTGGGATAGACTACACATAGGACTGGACTCAGATGAAAACCAGGCAAGCTCAACAAATCTAATTGTTCACCCCTTAGGATGCTGCATTTCGGACTCTGTCGGGCGTTTATGTCTATCAAGTTCAGTGCTTTCTTTTCCTTTCACAAATGCTATTATAGCTCTCAACTTCACACTATGAACGTTCAAACACTTTTCTTCTTGATCACGGTCCAGCTTGGTGTATCGATGACAACGCAAACAGCGTGCAACACAAAACAACGTTGCTATGACTTCGGCAGCTGTACGTTTCCGAGCGGCTATGTGTGCTCATTCGCAGGAACCGGCCTAAATACTACTTGCACATGCAATGGAAAAACATATACTACTTGCGATTGCGGCAACGGCAACAGTGCACCAGCAATAAAGACTCAGAGCGCTGTTGCTGTGATCATTTCAGCGGTTCTTGCGTTTATAACTCTGTAGGTATGACTGAAAATTGTCTATGTATTGCGGCTACCGGTTTGCATCGAAAGTTTTTATTCGCATCTTTTCGACTGTTCTTTCACTCGNTTTATAACTCTGTAGGTATGACTGAAAATTGTCTATGTATTGCGGCTGCCGGTTTGCATCGAAAGTTTTTATTCGCATCTTTTCGACTGTTCTTTCACTCGTTGTTACTGTTGTACATCTCATTTAAGTGATATGTATGTCATTACGTAGTTTTCGGCATTAAACGCGCAATAAAATAACTTAGGGCTACATTAAAATTAATTAACGTTCTCAAGGGAAGTGTACAATATTTCATTACGCTCGGTTTCAAGAGTACTTTGTTAACACGTATCTCTTATGCACGTATGATTTGTACCGTCTGTTGGCGTATAAAAATTTTCAGTCTTCTCACTTAAATAAACTCAGTGGTTAAATTCGTAATTTCGAAGATGAAAAGCTGTCGACAGACGGTACAAAATGAAGAACCGCCTTGAGGAGCGTTACTGTTACAACAGTAATATCTACCTTTTAACGAAATTCTCAATGGAACACAAAAATTAGTGTACTCGTCCTGTAGTGAGGGCTCACGAAGAGGTGAACGCCGATCGGCGGTCAAGGGAGCAGATTCGCTATCTCGGTGTACGTGCAGTATCTTACATCCTATGCAACACTACAAACCTCCACTTTATTCGGTTTGCATCTCAAAGTATTTTCCGTAATTACGCGCAGAGGAAATATTTCCTATTCTTTCAAGTTGTTCCTCGTTCATATCGTAAATACATCCGGCTGAGAGTGTGTGCTTTCTCTTGCTCTCGGCCAGACTGAAGATCTGCAGAATTGAACAGAATGAACAAATAAGTAGGTATTTATTTCAAAAACAACACCTAACTATAGCTACTCTGTTTTCTCGAAGATAGAGAATTTAACAGTTACTATCTGACATTCAGTTCTGACTTGCGAGACTGTCTTTGACATATTGAATGACGAGTTGAAATGGCCGCTCTTCCCATTCTAACAGCTCCGCTCTGGTCATTACCACTTGGTCTCCTACAAGGCGATTGAGCAGGGTGACGCAGACAATTGCTCCTGAAAGAACCAAAACTCACAAACGAAACTGAAACCAGCAGTTCTTTTACTTTTCAAGTTTCACGCCTTATGTAGTAGTAAACAGATTGCCATGAAACAACTGAATACGCTGAAGAGGTTCGGAAAACCGTTATTTAAAAACTCTGAAAAATCGGGACACCCTTAATCCGAACCTTGCAGCACACTGTGTCTTATTTCACTTTAGAAGAGCAGTTAAATTTTAGAAATCTACAAAAACATAATATCCTTCAACGCTAAATTTGCTGATTTATAACTTTTAAATGGAAAACTTAGCAAATTCATACTTCAAAAAATGATGATATTCCATCATAAATACACTGCACATGACATGGCGTGCGTTTTTCACTTATAGTTCGCGGCCCTTATAGCGCATGCGACGATAATATGCCAGCGATTTGGCTACAATTCAGTTGGAAAAGTTGCCACTTTTAGCCGGTGCAAACGATTAGATTATTAAGACGACGGTAGTTTTATGCAAAATAGACCTTCGTACAAAGAGATATCATACGAACGCGCATCATAATAAATATGGTACCTTTAACGTTGGCGCGAAAAAGAGTTGCGGCAAAGCAGACAGATTCCATTTCGATGTTGCAGACCCCCAGGCTATGCAGTTTTTGCAAAAAGGCCATCTTATCTTCAATTGTGTACTCGCAGAATGCGCCGTCGAGTCGCGCTTGGCCTAAAGGTCAATCAACGATAGAAATTTTGAACTTCATAGCTGTAGCAGTCACTTCCGATGAGTCTCTGATCAAAAGTACAATATTTTGGATTGGTTGATGCAAGACTATTCAGATGTAGGCTTTGCAATTTGGTGGCGCAACTTAAATGTAATCTGCAGTAGAGATTGCGCGATATAGTGAGTAGTAATGCAAATATCCGCGATCCACAAGAATAACAAAAATGTTCCGTATGGCCGGTCAAACTGTAGCTCATATCTAGTTTCTTTTTAACCGCAACTAAGCAGGAGTTGGGTAGATGTCCATAGCGCACCATTACATAGAAGATAGGCTACAACGTTAGCAACAAATTGTGGACTAGGTAAAGTGGTATCTTAACTGACATTTGATAACTACCGGAATGCGACCAACTCACATTCTTAGCCAGCCAGCAAATACTATACAAATGGTTAGTAGTATCCCTTTCGTGCAAAGTGCAATCGTGTCCAACGAGCCCTTGCACCCCTCTTTCATCAAAATTAATCCGCAAACATCCAACATCTACACTCGGTCATTTCTATTATCGTCACACACACGATCCTTTCATTTGACGTTTTACCTTCGTAGAAATCATCGGCGCACATAGTGATGCCGGCGACTACGGGAAAGGCTATTTTTTCGTTGAGCGCTAGCAGATCGTTGACCAATTGCTTATCGATATCGGTCGGTCGCTCAATCTTTCGGCCCAGAATGTATTGAATCTGGTACGGCTTCAGCTCGCCATTTAGGACGCCGTTCGATACGACCACCGATCCTGGCGCCAGACCTGGAATTTCAAATAATCAAAGAGTTACAACTGAAGCGGCGCTAGAAGAGTGGGGCACGAGACATACAGAAATGAGTGCGAGATATTTGGCCAAGAGGTTTGAAACTGTGGCCTTGGGAATCTGAATGTTTTTCGCCGCATGGAGGCAAAATGTAACAGAGTTACACTTGAGAGAAAGATCAAGCCGTTTGGAGGTACTTTAACAGTTCCTTCACAGGCGCCCGCCTAATGCTCATTCATGTGCTGCTTCTGGATAATATACTCCACCAAAACTGGCCAAAAAATATAAATATGAGAAGGATTTTCTTCGAATTATATTGTTGTGGTCCCCAGAGTCTCTATCCCAGCATCGCACCTGTGCTACAGAAATAATCATCTACAGTTCCCTCCTTGATTTACGCAAACGTGTTTTATGCGAATATTTTAGGATTTTATTTACTAAAAAATAAAAATGGTAATTAAGATGCTACCCAGTCCTCCGGATGTGCCCATTCGGAAGAAAATGGCATCTTGACAGCCGGCATATTCGAGCAGTTTGAGCAATTCGTTGAGCATTACAGCAATTGAAGGACAGCCGATACCATGCTAAAACGAAAATATCAGCATACCATTCCTCGAATTTCCAGAAAACTATTTTCCAACATTTCAGGCCCCACTTCAGTGACCTTCAAAAAACGGATGGCGACAATCTTTGCAATGTATTTCGAGTCGATTGATGAAATGCAGGCAGAAGAGAAATGGCTATTCATAACAGTCCTTGATGATTGTTAGCAAAACGTTATAACTAATTCTCGACAATAACTATGATGAGTCCTTGAGTCTAGCATCTAGTGTTATCCAATATTTTAGCCTCTAAGCATTGTAAAAATTCAAAATGAGACGGCATTCTGCGAAATTTCTTGTTTCTTGCGTGCAAAAATGGTTTTGGTAGTTACAGGAAGGGGTTACTTTGAATTATGATAAGAAAAACGATTTACAATAACTGTATTGAATTACAAGTTTGATCCTGTTGAAATCGCAGAAAAAAGACCTTCAAGCATATAATTCCCCGATCCACGAAATATTGAAGCACCAAGTTCATCTCAACCTTATTTATCGCATATATAGCGATAAATTTGCTTAGCGCTAGTGTACTGGGCTGTATTAGAGTAAAGCAGAGAGGTTGACGCTTACGTTCACGCAGAGAACGGGGCCCACTTTGTACATGACGTATCGATCAGTGTGCGACAAACATTGGGTCTCGGAGCCATCAGTGATGTTCAGCTCCGTCGCAACAAGAGCAGCCCAGTGCGCGATTCTTGTCGTACTGCCACCAGTGAACACAAACTGATAAAAAAAGTGATAATTTACAAAGTAGTGCGACGGATAATCCGATTTTAAATGTAGGACTCAAGCTCTCTCCTGCAGGATTCCATTATGTACACTACGTTCTTTTTCAGTAAAGTTGATCGGATGTTGAAGCGTGGAGTTTAAATTAAGAAATCGCAGAAGCGCAATGGGGTGTTATGCCTTCACTTTTATTTCTGGTAAATAGCTGTTGAAATAACAGCTTGCAACTAGCAGGCATCACTATCTCTGTGAGGAAAAAAGTATTGCTTAAGTATGACGATTCAAATTTTTATTTTCAAATCAATTTATACCATCTTTCCAAACTCAGACGACTATTGGCAAAAGTGGACATTGATCAGTGTCTGGGATAATTTGCAATGAAGTTAAAACAGTGGAAGGCACAAACGTTCGCTATCGAGAGTAATGAAAAACGATCCATCATTTACCTTCGTTCCTGAGAAGATCGCCGCAAGATCGTCTCTCTTGCTGAGGCCGAGATGATACAGTACGTCATCTTCAACGGCACTCAAAAGGCCATTGGACAACCGAAGTCCATTCTTAATGTTCGCCACGCCGCTCATTGTTTTGACGATTACGCAGTAACAGCTAAGGGCAGTCAATGTTGAGTTCTAACCAAAATGGGTGAGACGCGACACGACGCGAACACTGCTGACGCAATTAAACTCAACTCGTTCCTTAGCCTTCGCGTCGAACCGGACTAGACTCAGATCGTTGCGTTGAGCAACAACCCAATTATTAGAGTCACCTTTGACCGACCCAAACTTGAACACAGCACTACACCGGCTGCGGTTGATAGGATCGCGATATCGAGGGTTTATTCGAAATATCTCTTTAAAACGAAGAATTGAGTCTCCTTTCCGCGTCGTCATCATTTGCTGACAACAGTACAAAATGACAATGACGACAAGTGTGATGAAATTTCGAAATCGAGTCTCGGCTACTGCTCAAATCTCAGCAGTTTTACGAAATAGATTCTTTACCCTGGATCGACGTCATCATACTGGTCGTTATCAGTTGCGTTTTTGCGGTTCATAATTAATTGAATTTCAAGCAAAATAGTATTCAACGCCAGGTTAGGTCAAATGTGGACGGACATTCCAAAACCTGCACTGAAGCTGAATGACTCGTTCCGAAGTCGCTTTAAAAGCGGAAACATTTGTTACGCCCCACTGAGGGTGCACCATAAGCTACTCTCGATGAAATCGGCACTCGCGAAGCTCGTAATGGTTCTACCCCATACCGCCAACTAATCACACGTGTCTAATCGGTGCCCTCGTCAGACGTCGCGAAGCAGCAGTACGCATGGAGTATAAGAATTCATGATCCAACGGACTCTGTGTACGTATTTTCCCCTAGAAAAAGTTATATACAAGTGATCGTGAGACAAAAGTGGACATGGGGATTCTGAGGTGCGACTGTTTTCCCCCTTCTCGACTAGTTTTTAACTATGATTCTCTGAATCTGGTGTGTGGGAGAGGGTAAAAATTTCTTTAGCAGGCTCTGGATAGAATGGAAGTATTCTCCTAGGGGGGAAACCCCTCAGACCTTGGTTTTGTAGACTCCCAGGCATCGACCAATGCTATCCCTGACCCCAGATCGGAGCTCGGTGTGACTCACTGGCCCCTAGTCAAAAGTGGCATTCGAATATCGCCCTAAGACGCCGACTCTTTGTCCACCTTTAGTTGTAAAAGAAACCGTAGAATGAATGCCCGCCCTTCGTCGGAACGACCACAGCATTCTATCTCTGATGACAGCGCCCTTACAAGTTCGCCCGCCCGATCGATACCTGTTGCTAAAGAACAGACAAGAATAGGGAAGCGCCTGATCAAACGACACGCGTCAGACTGCGAACGATAACCTACCACTCTTAATAAGAATACCCGCCGGCCAAACCAGCCATCATTTGCTGCCTCGATACACCAGTTCTTTTTACGAGCCAACCAGACTATTTTACGCGCAGCGCCGATCATCTTCCGCCGCTGTCACGCACGAATCAAAATGTATTGTGCAAGGGATTAATCTTACAATAGTACGACAGCGTTATTGTTGATAACGAAAATCATAATCTACGCAAACAGTCAAAAGAATTAGTGCGAAATTTATATGAATTTGATATGATAACAACCGCAGAACCCTTTACCGGGGAAAGAAACAAGGAGATACCCACTTCTTAGAGGACGTCATAGAACGTGATGATGAATGAGAACAGTTCTGCAGACTCACCGCCGAAAATTGATGTCACTCTATTTCCTTGAAGTTTCAGTTTCAAAGAATACCTACAAAACAATTTCCTAGAAAGACTGCAAAATCAGTTTTTACTTTAAATGACAATTCATAGCAAAGCTTGATAACTGGTCTCAAATATTGGCATCTTTGATTCTGGACGGTAACACTGCCGAGTCCTACATAATGGACTTTTTATATAGCGGCGTCGAAAGAGTGATATCAAAATGGCAGAATTGGCGAACCTGCTCAAAAGGATTGAATGAAATGACCGCTATAAGGGGCGAATTGCAAGAGCAGACGAATTTAATATCATGCCTGCAAATATTCTTCATATACCCCTTCGATGATGAATGCGTATTGTTTTTCCGTTTCGGTGAAAGGCCCTTTTCGCCACTGACTGACCCCTATTGTATGAAGCAAACATTTTGTGTGAATTCAATAATGTGCGCTAAATTTATATATTTAAGAAAGTAGTGCATACAACATGCACAGCAAAAAAGTGGCTCATTTATCGAATCACAATGGTAGAAAAACACCGAGCAAATAAAGCAGTGCATATCAAAATGACCAAGTTTGTTCCAGAGCGACAAACCATTGCATTTAAAAAACTCAGTTGTTGTTGTCCAAAATTGAAAGTTAACGATTTTTGCGACCAATTATCAACAATAGCTACGATACCGCTGCAAACTTAAAATGTTTATTCGTAATATTTCTTGGTAAGTGGCCGCAAACCGTCACCATCAAATTGAGACAATTGCACTGCAGAGAATCAGTAGTCTTATGGAACGAACGGACGAAAGCTTTTCAAAACAGATAGACGCCTTGTATAGATAAATATTTGGCGCATTAAGGACATATAAAGAAGAACAATTTAAAAACAGAAACTTTCATTCAAACTGCGCGCGCGCTGTGTGTAAGTAACAGAGTTATAGAGGGAAGATGATCTTGGGATTATGGCTGATTATTGAGCGGAAAAATATATGCTGCATTTCTGCTGAATATCAGTTCGGAGAAGTGCCCAATTCACAGTCACGTTACAGCACACAATAGCGAGAACCGGATAAAGGGGGGAGTACGCATAGGGAGAAATTCTGCCTCTCTCCCTCGCATGAAAGGTTCGCTTTCCTCATTTACTAAAGTGTTTCCAAAAAATTCCAGATCTTAACCCGACCCGACCATAAATGCCACAAGAAAAAATCAGCTGGCAGTAGGAATTGCTTCTTCGGAATTGTCGAGCGCGCTGGATAGGACGAAGCTCATCAAATCGGCGACGGAAACGGCGGCGACGATCTGTCCGTGGTCGTCCAGGGCGAACAGACAATGCAAATGATCGTCCTGCAGCAGCTGGTTGATCGCCGCGCCGATCGTCGTTGACGGCGAGCAGAACGCCGGACATGCCGTTGAGGCTTGAACTACTTTGTCCTCCGTGCGACACGCCACCGCCGCTGATACCTGCAAGTAATTTTAGTGTGACGAATTCGATCAACAGCTACGTCGGCGACGAACACGGCACTCCTTCATTCTTTATTTGAAAAACACAAAATAATGGCGTTTTATGCTTGTATACGGTAATATCAGTTTACTGTTAAGCATGTAGCGCGCCTCAGCCTGTTCAGGCGTCAATATTACATGATAAATGTAATATAATAATAAATACTTAAATATATTGCCCATGCTAGCTGATGCAACTGACGCTGGCTTGGCAAAAGTAGTTAAGACTTACGGGCATTCCGAGAACTTGTTTGTAAGTGGATCTCTCCTGGGCGGCCATCAGAGCAATAACGTCATATTTGGTTAGTACGGTCAGCGGTTTGCCATCGCCGTCGATCACCGGCAAGCTGGACACGTTCTTTAGCAGAAACAGACGCACCGCCAATCTCAAGTCTGCCTTTTCCGTGATCTGAAGGCCCATAAACAGAATGTTAAATGATCCTCGAGTGACTATAAATACAGGACGGGGTCACGGCGTGTACTGAACACATTTACCGAGTACCGTCCGCTTGTCGATGACATTATTCCGAAATTTAAATTGTACAATTTCTGTTCATTCATCTTGTATTAAAATGTTCAGCTTTAGACTGATATCAGAAATTTTTCTGTTCTATAGTACCAGCTTTTAAAATGACTTACTGCCAAAATCATACAAAGTAAATTCATCATCACTGATCTCTTTTTCAAAAGATGGTCGTAAGCTATTGAATATTTCAGTTGATTTGTGCATCAGAACGAATAAAATTTGACTTCAGCAATGGAAAAGCTAGATCTTCGATGGGATTTAGTTTGAGAACGCGACTAGAATGGTCAAATTATTTTCTACCAAAATCCGTGGCGAACAAGGGAACGTCGCTTTTGCGAATACCATCTTACTGAAATATATGACTAAATTTTGCGCATAAGCCCAGAAGTTCTCTAGAAGCCGCAAGGAGCACAAATAATTACCGTTTGTATATTTCCCCAAGTTCCAATTTTTTTGTTGCCAATGTTTTCGCTCATGTATGGAGTGATAGTAGCGACAGTTCCCAGCTGCAAAAGATAACATATCAGAACAGCTATTTGTTGGATGATCATTAAACTGCGCTACAGTAAATAATTTGAATCATTTGATTGCATGTAAGCCGATTTGCCTGATATTCTGTTGCATTGCTTTTTTAATTGACAAAACATTTAAAAATAAGCTATGAAAACTGCTCAATTCAACCGAGATACTGTCTCTTCAAAGCGACACATTTTTACAGAGAGCTAAACTGTCAGCGTAGTTTCGCATAGTATCGCTTTTTCGAAATTTTCGCTCAAATATGATACTGCTTCAAGTTATCTTTACTCCGTTGGACTCCGCTCCCTCCTATTGTCTACAAGTTGGAATAAATCCAATATGTCATACTCAAAGAAGCGCGCAATACCGCGCGTTACGCTGGCAATTTGGTGCATAACGCGAAACTTGAAATTAATTGAAAAAAACACATTACAGCGATCAGACGATAAGACTCAAAAATCCTCAGTTCATCCAAAGAGTGTGATAAACATGATGAGAAATGAGAGATTTTAAGAGAAAGAACGCGTGAATGTTACTGGAAAAACTTGAATCAGAAAGGTAACCTGTTTCATCAAAGACTCTGAGAAAATATCCTTGACAGTGACCATGAAGAGAATGTCAGTTTCACTCAGGGACTCTCCTTCCGGCACCAACTCCATCACGGGCAAGCGGTGTACGTGATATTCGAGCAGTCGATGCGCAACGTCCCACAAGCTGAAACGCACGCAGCATATTTCGTATCTCATACAAGTATCACCGATTTTGTTTGTTATTAACTTCTTATCTTTCAATTGGTTTTAAACCCCCTTTATTTATAACAATTCAGAGTCAAATCTTAGCTATTTGATTGTCAAGTTACAATAAGCTTTGATGCGACATGTCTAAGAGAAATCATATGCGTATTGAACGAGGCTATGTATTGACATAAACTATTTCTATTGGGTATATTTTTCGTTCAATTCTATGGCGTCCTCTTTTACCCACCCCATGGAGGCCCGCTATAAAAACAAAGCTAATTTCCGCGTCAGAGAGATGATTAAAGATGACGTCAGCAGTGGAAACGTCGATCAACTGAGATGCAAGGGGGCATTTAATTCGGAAATCGTACTGGAATAATTCACATTTAACAATTAATATGGTAAATGCGATTGGACTGTTATCATACAGTAATTATGCCGCTCGTTTATAAAGAAATTATTATGTGAGCCAGTTCGTGCACGCCGTCAGCCGCACATTACAGAACATAGCAATATGTTAGCAGGAACATTTTATTAATAGTTCTTGAAAGCAATCTGACTCACTTGGTCGTAACGTTGACAGTGACGAGAGGTTTTCGGTTCTTCATTTCGCCAAAGTAGGCGCCGAGAGTTTTGTTGTGCAGCTCGTCGGAGCTTTCGGCGTGGAGCAGCGCCTCGAGGAAGTCGGTGTAGGTGAGCATCGCAACGATGCACTTTTCCTCGCCATTCCACACGAGCGCCGCCCGTTTATCCGATTCGCTCAGCGACACGAACGACATGTGCAACTAAAGAATATCGCCACGTGTCAGCTCAGACGATTACTCCACTCACATTCCGACACTCATTCATTCACACATGGGATAAGTGTACGAGTGTACTTTGCTTTTTACCTTTGGAACAGCTCATAAACGAGACAAAACTCCCAACTCACTTCAGCTCTAATAAAGACCATATCACGCCTATTTGGTGAAACAGAAATCGTATATTTCAGAATAGACCACGAGCGTGTAATAGGGAGAGCGGCCCTCACAGGAAGCTGGAGCTTTGAACACGGCAATTTGCTTCGACCGTTAAGTGTCCAGGGGCGCGCGCACACGCCATTTATAAACCAATTAGAGGATATAAATTGGCACTGACTGTTTGACTGACATATAAAGGATAACATGGTTAAGTGCCATTTGTTAATAAATCAAGATAAATGCACAATTATTCAACCGTTCTCCGCACTTATCTCCGCGCCAGTGTTCCATATAGAACTCAAAGCACTTATTCGCACTCTTTTGTATTCGGTGGTGACGCTCAGGAGCGCGCCAGATAAATTAGCGGTCAAAAGTAGTCAATTATTCCGCTTTGTGCCATAACAATCTAATGAAAGCCGACCCTCTTTGAGGTACACACTCTTATAAACACATCGCAAACCGTTAAAGTTTGCAACTGCGCCGATCAAGAATTTCCTCGAAATAGTAAACAATTTAAGAATATCTTGGCAAAATATTCATGCAAAAATAATGTTGCTATTGAAAGTTAAATTTAAATGTTCAAAAATAAAGTTGCCGGAAGCCTCCTGTTGTAAACGAAAACATTCAGTCGTAAACGAACCGTCAAATTAGAATCCAAAATGACGACAGATCCATTGCTAGGCGCTAGGTCGTAGCAAGGAATTGCATGTAGGTATGCATGGTAAGGGTCGTCATGTTTATCTAAAAAAAAAGTCTCAGTTTAGCAGCAGATACAACACAATAGCAAGCGGCACGGGCATACATACAAAACGTATCGAAAATGGACAAGCGAGTGCGTAATTTAAGTGATATTAAAACTGAACGTTATTCAATTGCTCGCGAGAAAAGTGTATTTTCGGTTCATTGCGAAAATTCTCACTTCATTACGTCGTCTATCACGATTAGACGTCACAAAATGAACGAGCGAAAGTTACGGCCTTCGCTATTGCATAATTTAAATAATGCTTTTGCGGCATCCAATGAAAAGCGAAGACTTACCAATTGTGCCCACTAAATTCAGTTCCCAGCCTTTGCTGGAAGACTGTCGCAGTATCGCATACGGCTAAAAACAAATCATAATTAGCATATTTATTCAACACTTCAAAATTCTACTGGGATCAAATAAAGTCAAGGAATAATAGACAAAAATTCATTACTCAACTCAAGAATTTGAATTTTCGCGGCAAGTTAGGTATTTCAAGCTTACCATCTTCTTCTTCGGCCTTCGCAACACGCATGTCCATCGCAATTAATATAATACGTTTTAAACGAAGCAGACAGGAATGAAATAAGTTAAATTTTGAGATAAAATGATATATTGTCGCAGTATCTCAATAAGAAGCTTTGCAAAAATAACTGACCACAGTGTGCAATGGATTTTCCTCATCGGAGCAGTCGGTCTCTTCGTCGTCGTCGGGATCAGTCAGCGTCACATCCAGACCCTCCAGACCATCAGATACGTTTTCGCTGCCATTCAGTTGCGCTTGCTGTTTCTTCATCGCCTTCTTATGTTTACGCTAAATATTCATGCCTGTTAGTGTACTTTATAATATTTAGTTGTTATCTCTGTCCTAATGGAAATGAATTTGACGGATTTTTTATGCTTCTTCGAATACCAGCCTTGCTTTTGAGGGGGGAATAGAAAATTAGAGAAAATGGGAAAACGTGCGAAAAAGTATGGATCCTACGTAAGATTATAAAATTAAGCAATTGATAGCTGACCTCTGATCGTGGAAAGGACAAGATAAATTCAATATGCAAAAACGAACCAATATTCGTCTCTTCTGAAACGCTTTCTTCGGTGCCTCCACCAACCCCAGGATCCCATCAACGGCGCTGTCAATTAGAGATCCCCGATGACCGCTGCCCATTGAGGACCGCTCCGAGTTCATATCCGCTTCGCTCGGTATCTGTGAAAGAAAATGTTGCGATTAGCAGGTGAATTTGTAGCGAACATGGGATAACCGTACATTATTATTATTATTATCATTGGATTGAAGCCAAATATACTTTAAGCATGATTGAGTAAAGAAATACAGTTTATTTTCATTCTCTCTCTCGAGCTTTAGCATAAAAGCAGCGTGGAATATAAGCAATCAAGCGCGTGTACAGTTTTGTAATAAACAATTATATTTATTGTGACGTTGTACAAGTACTGGACTCTGGAATCTCGATAAAAACAAAAATGGCAGTCCCACGAAAAGTTTAAAACCGTTCCAATCCTCTTCTAATCATTTTACATCAAAATAATCCGAGTGTGTTTGATGGCTAGCATTAAATGATAGCCCGAATATCAACGGTACTCTTTACATTAAGAGCAATTAACTTGTGAAACTACCTTGTAATCATGCGCCCTGAGATGAGCGTACACATATTTGCTTTCTACACAGTTAACATTCTTGCTAGTTGAACAATAATTTACAAAGCAAAAGCCGACGCGCGCAAGTATGCTTCAGCCTATTTGGACGATAAGCCCAGACATAGCGTCATGAACTCGCCATGTTGTCATTACGCAAGATAACATCTTAGTCTCTTTAATCATGTTTTGCTGCTTAAAACATTTCCGGGAAATTTTCCTGTTTAAAAATAATTTTCAAGATTTAAATAGTATTTTCCCATCGGTAGCTCAACGTGAGTCGGCTCTCTTTCAGAATAAGGGAATTATCGCTCATAATCGATGATGACGATTTTGCAATCATTAAACAAGAAAAACTACAAAACTGCTGCAAACATGAGAAATGGATATTCGCTAGAACTTTTGAAAGCTGATCGCCCAAATCGTCATTGTCAATTCGGGCACTATCGCGCCTTCCATAACTAAAAATCGAAAGCCTACCTGTCTCGTGTACACATTCATAGGCGTGCTGGCATGACTCGGATTCGCCAACGCCGACGGTATAGGAGAAACAGCAGGTGGCAACGATTCGGCACTCATTTTGTCGTTTGTCGCATGCAACAAATCGCTCGCGCTGCAAAAATGCTATTACAGTGACGAATCGAGAGCTGATCGTAGCATTAGCCATATTGTCAACGTTTTTACGCGTAACAGAGAAAGCCGAGTTCGGCTTCAAGGCAAGAGATAAATCTCTTGTATTAACATATAATGGACGAAGAGCCGAATGGAACAGTTGGTGTATCGCGCACGACACTATCCTAATACCTATTATCGATGTACAGCCAGCCAGCATCGGTGCTCAAGTCATTTCCTATGAATAAATAAGCTTTTCATAAATGCTAATATGATGCGAAAACATGTTGCCTAAACGCACTATTCTGACGATCCCTAATTCGCTCCTATTCTGTAGCTTCTCGTTGATAAATCTTTTGAAAACCACTACAAATATTCGGAGAAATATTGTCATTTATGCACGATTCATTAAACAAACCCTGCAGTGAAAAAATTGAATTTTCGGCTGTTGATTAAATCAATTTATAGGCTATCGGAGTTAAATCCTTTTTTCCACTTTAATCCCTATGCGCAAGAACACATAATTCAACATCATACCTTTAGCGAACAGCGATATCATCTCGAAAAAACGGTGCTATTCTTTATCATTTGCGCACCTATTTAACCAACAGCCGAAAGTTTCATTGCTTCACAGTTTCTTCGACTAAGCTAAAAGTACCCGAAAGGTAATCTAGACTGCTTCCTCAGCATTATCCCGTCCCGTTCACGCTGGATTTACAATACCCATTAATGTCATGCTAGAGATCACTTGGCGCTATTTTTCTACCGAAAATCGTCCGACCATAATTCACTGATGGCTGCGACTTGACAACGGCTTTCGAAACAGCCTCTGCCAATACAATGTCAGCAAACCTTGATAACCCCGTTCAAACGGAGTGTCGCATCAGATACTACCACTAACTATACTTGCTTTCCAAATAGTAAACAACGTAGATAGATGCGTCACATGTCGTCATTCAACTCTAAATCGCTCTGGCTATAGCACAAACAACGACGTGACGGGCATGGATATGCGACGAACGGTGTTTGACGATATTCTACAATAATTGTTTACCACTTTATTTACGGCATTGTTTTTAAATTGGATAGACTTGAATTTTTTAAGTCCGACCTCAGACTTAGAAACGGATAATATCTTGTGTTCAATATTGGATTTTTGTAGCCTGAAGAAAGTTTTTAGTGGTCGTCAGTTGTGAATTATCGTCCTAATATTGCTGCTGTGATTCAGTGTACAGTATCTTCCTGTCTTTCTCGTTGCGAAACGCAAAACATCAGAATATTTGTTATTACCACTGCATCTTCAGTAGTGGAAAAAATAGGGTCCAAGGGCATAAAAAATAGCATTCATTTTTTGGCAATATGAAAATAAAAACGCTGTGCTCTTATTTCGATTCGAACGTTAAATCGATGTTCGAGACTTTGAGAGCCCCGTGATATGGAATGATGAGAACATGTGCTCTCTGACTCCCAGTAAGAAAAACGGCTCTCTATGAGCCGATGCACTTGGACGAACAATTGCGAGTTTGCCGATCGTTTTTCGCCCTTTTGTTTAAGTGTGAGAATTTAAACTTTACTGACAAGCGGAACATAGTTGAAGACAATAGAACAGATTCTCACGCCTACTCTCACTCTCTGCAGGTTCGCCGGGATCCTCCAGGAAACTGCAATTTCTACTCTCCCTAACAGTGATCAAAAAATTGCCAAAGACCCAATGATCCTTACATGCAGCCCTAGGCGACCTCAAAAAATGTGTCGCTGCACCGACTCTAAAGATAAGTTGGGATGATGCTTTCAGCTCTGCGAGAGAGCATTTTTCCTGCGCAAATATTGGTATTGTTCTTCCGCGATCGAATACAACAAAGTTCTCTTTCTATTCTTGTTCAACATGACGAGTCACAAGTCAACACATTTGCTGCGTAAGCATGATCAAAACTAAACGATGCCGGCACCAAAAAGCGTTACCTGGCGCAAGGCGTTGGCATGCACAGTAGCCGAAAACACTTTTGTATGAGGGCCTGTTTTGAGCTGAGTAGGCGTTCCATACCCCACCCCCACACCCACCTCCAGCGTCTTCCAGCTGACTGCCTACGCAAACCCCCGGTCACCCTCTTGCAAACTCCATAGTTAGTGTGATCTCATTAATCACTGACGCAACTCTAGACGAGATTATTGTGAGAACCAGGCCACTGACGTCATAAATAAGGTACCGTCTTAAGCGGAACCGTGAGAAAGAAAGGCCTCGGTGCGTCGATAGAAATGATAAAGCATAAAAGAGCGACTAATAGATATTTGAATGATTTAAAACGGGTGGTGATGGTGCCGACACCGTCGCACAACTCTTCCTTTCAAATGCTCTTTGGTCAGAAATTGATTCTATCACGCGGCAGCAAACACTGGACAGGGGACATAAAGCAGTTGCGATCTATTTGAACGCGTTGTCCATCGCGAGCGCGCAAATTGCTCGCCAGATTGCGCAGAACTTGCTGAGACGATTCAGCGGATGCGCGCTCGGCGGCCAGTGCCAACTCTCTCAGCAGCTCTGCTCTACTGCCGTCTCGTCGTACCCTAAAATTCTCGCGGATTGCTCCATAGACAGTGACGCTTGTGCGGAAAGAAACGTGTGTTAATATTAGAATTTCTTGTTTCAGCATATTTTACCACTTCAGCAGTCGTCGCATAGCTAACGCATTTGGACTAATGTCAAAAAGTCAAAAGGAAAGATACAAGAAGAGAAATCGTTTGTCTTCGATTCTCCTAAAAGTCACGCGCTTCATTGTTAGTCACAAAGCGTCAAGTCAATTTCATATCGCATCTCAACGACTTCACGCCATAGCTATGTGACGGCCGCTCTAGCAGGAGAGCGTAGAATTATGGGCGCAACAAATATATATAGTTTTCGGTCTGAACTACAAGAATTGGGATACTTTTGAAAATGCTCTAACCACCGCATCTCAATATAGCGGCTAGGTGAAGAGTGATAAACGCCTCACTTGGCTCTGCTCGGATGGAATTATTAGTGCACGTGCAATGGGTGCCAAGTTAAAGATCGTCGAAGAAAGGTCGTTAGAGCGCAGGTGACTCAATATGAGACAATCCAGATACCTTTTGTAATTATTACTTGACATTCTCAGCGCTAGTGACCGTATTATTATAAAATATTCGCTGTGAAACCATGGTTTCTCATAAAGCTAAATCCAAAGGTCTTTTTCTATATGGCCATTGAATTGAATTGCCAAATAAGGTATTTACGGCTGAAATTACCAGGCACTTAGCTAAAATTCTAAATAATTTTAAATTAACCCATCTAATTGTGTAGAATCATCATACTGACACTCACAACTCGGAAGAGCGCTATTAGACGAATTAGGGGGGGGGGGGATTAGCGCCATCCGCTTCTCTTGAGTAATCAGTGAATATCTGACAAAGTGGGCAGCAAATTTGGCGGCTACAAGGAGAGAATGCTTATTTCACGCAGTGGCAAAAACTGTGGCCTTTTATGAATTATTACTGGATTTTTGGCCGCCTGATAGGCTGCTTCACTCCCACCGCTCCTCCCCGCAGCATCAGTCGAGATCGTAGAATGTGGACGCCTACGGTAGGAAATCTCTTCGGAAGCGAATGGCATGTGTTGACGGTTACAAACTTCTAGCTTCTCTAGCTACGCTCATGAAATATACACTTGATGTTAGCGCATCACAATTTATCTTTTCTAAAATTTGTCCGTTCTTACATCTGGCAGAAAAAAGCCAGAAGTTTAGACAGACAATGGAAGGGAAACTCACATGACTCGCTGACTGTCGAGGGGTTCGGCATCAGCCCATGGCGGCCATCGCGAAATTGGCCACGCCCAAATAGCGGGCAGTAGAGCACACAGCAGGATACATACGGTCGAAAAGCGGTCCATCGCGCTCGTCCTCTTCAGAAGCTGCCGGACTGCGTCGGCGCTGAGCTGATAAAGTCCAGCTCTTAAACATAAACGTGATGTAGTTCGATGAGCGTCAATGGTGCTTCCTGAGCAGTCTGGGTATTTATATTCAGAGTGCTCGCGGCAATCGTCAGGTGCCAATCTTCGCACTCTGTAGTCAGCGGGCGGATAGCCGCCGCGAACGCCAATCGGTTCGCAGGGCGGAGACAAACGCATCAATACTATTGATGTACAGCGAGGCCGGCTTCATAATGTATAGCATTATGATATCATTGAGCCATTCCCATTAAGTGTGCCCCTTGCGTCCCGCAACGAAAGGACACACCGTAGACAAGGTGAAGCATTTGCGTCGCTAGCTACTTCGTCAATCTCTATCGCTCGGCTCGCATATCCTCTTCTCATACGGATCAACGAACGCAAATAGCTCTAATACAAAGCCGATCAGACGCAATGGCTCATCCGTTTCGCTCAAAAGCGTGTCCTAACGACGATGAAATCGCCTAATCACTATATGTAACCGACGGAACCTCATATTTATACATAGGTAGGCGTGGAAGGAGATAAGAGTAAACTAAAACTGAAAACAGCCGATTACAGAGTCTCTGCTCTATTTTGCGTTGATTATTCTTGCGAGGGTTATTCGTAAATTAGATGTTGGCATTTGTTGAAACCTCTCTCACGTCACTCAACTTTCCGCACACACCCCCAGCATCACGTCACAGTTTTGTTCTGTTGGTCTCTGATTGTTCAAAAACTGAGGAAACAGCTACACGCTCGACGCTCGCTGGAACATTGCTCTACTACCGCCAATACTGGCTGGCCAACGAGTCGATCGTTCATCTTGCAATTGATCGAGCGAACGACAACTGTGTACGTGAAATTTGATAGAATTCACATTGAGCTTGACGCAAACAAAATTGCAAGGCACAATTACGAAAGAGAGATGTATGGTTATCGCAGCACGGGGCTCAATCGTTTTGATATAAGGTCCAAGTGCTCTGACAACAGAGTCAAGACCAAAAACTACCTCTATTAAGCTATCGCTCGTAATACAATGCTTCAANGAGTGTGAATTGGAAAGGAAGATTGTCATGAATATGATGTCGGTGATGTCAGTTCAGCTGCTACTGGCAGCCGTTGAGCTGGAGGATTGAGCGTAAATGCCAGGCCCGTAATGAGCCCATTGGTCGTGACAAAATGCCAGCGTTGCTGAGCCAATGCACAGCAGCAGAGATGTCAGGCCAATTGGCAGTATTGGAAATAAGCTGAAATTAGCCACTCGATATCACGCATACATATACTGGAAAGGGGGGCCGAATACAATAAACACATGTTTTAATAAATATAAGCATGGTTTGTGAAGGGAGAAGAGAGATGTCCATTTTTCACTGTTTTGGCACTGTCTTCTTTTGAAAGAAAAGCTCATGCGTTAACGAACTAATAATGCGATTAATATGCCCTCCCGGAAAGGTATGATGCGTAGAATACTGATATTTTCGTGGCCTAATCCTTGAGTTTTTTGACGCCAAGTCGTAATCAGATAGCCTAATAGGTCAAAGACTCAACAGCACAATATTTTTAACTTGAAAATGTCGCTTGGTTATTATTGAGGTCAACCAATCGTGTAATCGATAGCGTCAAATCTCCAATCGCGCGCCTTAGCAATTTATCGTTCAAAGGTCACTTACCCAGGAATGGCTGTAATTAGTCGAGTTACGTAGAATGTCAACACGCAAATGGTGACAACTGTAAAAATATACAGTACCGTCAGCACATGTCTGAAAAACACAGCCTTTTCACATTTTCTGTCAGTCTTGAATTATAGAATTCTCGGAGCAGCGTTTCAAATACGATTCGCTTAAAATGTAAATATTTATGAAGAGAGTCTACACTTTTATTACTTACTGTTGGTCTATACTAACGATGCATTTGATGCATTTTTCCAAATACCACTAGAGGCGCTCAATTAATTGGCAGTTTTTTTTACTTTACTGCATACCAAACATAAATTTTGCTATTGCGATAGTCGCTCAAATGTCTTTGCCCGCTTTCTTTAACAAAAACGTTATTATCCGTTTAAACACAATTCCCATAGGATTCTATCTTGCATGCGAAAGTTATTCAAAGTTTTATGAACATATTTGTGCCTGGATTGGGCTTTGTAGGGTTATGGCCGAGTTGGCTCAAAATGGCTCAGACGCCAGTCTGTCCAGTATAAATCTTTACTTTTTTCCATCCGCTACGTGGCGAAAGCTTTTTCATAGACCACCCCACCCAATTGACCAAATCCTGTCGACCTCCTTGGGGAGCAATATAACTCCCACACCCATATCTGGTGGACGTGGTCGATGCAAAGCAATGAAAGGCTGCAGAATGGAAATCATACCAAAATAGTCGAATACCAATGGCAGCATACCAAAGAAGACGGCTCAGTTGGGGTGACATTACTTATATATGTTAATGAGGGGGGATCCGTCACTCTCTACAGAAGCAATGAGCGCGACAGAGGTAAGTACGCAACATATGGTGCGCCTTCCCCCCACGAACTTGACGTCCCCAAAGGGAAGTTCTAAGTTCATCCTAGAATGGTAGAAAGCTTGTTGGGCTTGCGCCTTCAGGCAGCTGACATGTGCCCACTTGTAAGATTGCACCAACCTGAAGATAAAGGTCTTTCGCCAGAAGCACTCCATCGCTATCCGGGAGACGGTCGACGGGCCGATTCGGTAGCAATTGGTGGTCTCATCATCTGTCCGTCGGACTGGAGTGGGTCGCCGACGATGCGGCTTACTGGGGGCGTCAGTGTCAGCCGACGAGCGGACAGACTGCCGCCGTCGTGCCTAATTGCGGACGCCGTCGCTCTGTTCCGACGACATCCGATTTCCCAGGAGACCGTCTCGCTCGATCGACGCCACGCATCGCTTCACAATACTTCGTCCTATGTTCGGTGTTACCGAACTGTTGACATTTTATCGGTCTAATGTATTTCGACGAATCGACGCTGACAGACAACTCCAGGATAAATTTTATGCCATCGAAGGCCGGCCGCGGTTTTATTGCTCCGGCCCATAATTGAAAGCAAACGTCACATTTCGTGACACGTAAGAAGGATGGTGATGTTGGCTTTACGTGATGAGTTTTTCTCACTGATGGCCAGAAGCTGGCTCTCGCTAATCGGCCGACTCGGCCCTCAGTTTGCAATTTTTTAAATATCGGTCCCGCCCCAATTCACACACGCACAATATGAACGAGCAAAATGCAGATGAGCAGGCTGACCAATCTCGCGGATCATAGAGTAACTATAGTTTTACTTCAGGGCTTGAATCGTTACGATCGCGCTCTTAGGACTAAAATTAATTGTATGTAAATGCTGTCACTCGTAATAATTGACTGTCGCATTGTTCTCATAATTCATATCTGTTCAGCTTCAACGATTCTAATGACAAATTTGAGAGTGGCGGGGCTGCGGCGGCGGTTCAGTGTTGTACAGCTTAAAAAGTGTCGTTAACAATGCAACCGAGTTATACACTGTCTTTGCAATGATTGATGATACACTAATTCTACCATATTTTCGAGTGACAATCATACGATTCTTTAGACGCCACAGCCAAAATTCACTTATCGCTGAATTCCAGCGGCAGCGGTGCGATGCGAGTAATAGGTCAACCATGCCTCGCCTCGTGACGTTTTGAACGTGGCTCATAGCACGGTCGAGGTGACGCTATCGAATCGCATCCTAGGCACTGCTGCATTGCAAATGCGCCTTGAGTCAACCCGCACTTTGCCCATCGCTCCACTACTGAGTGCATTCTGAAATATATCCACATATGTCCTAGTAAGTCATCCGAGTGCAACGAAAGCCGTTACGGAATTTCCATTATGTATGAAGGCAATGAGTTCCTGCTATCGCGGCGCGGAACACATTGTCCCTTCGCGAAGAATTCAATTCATGATCGATCAGGCTCCAAGAGGTGCTAACGCAGAAGACCGGCACAGAGAGGTACGAGCATAAGAATATATCGGAAGTGATTAGTCGGACACCATTTGAATGAAATATCCTTAATTTCATACACACCTTTATCCAACCTCCTAATTCTGACTGCAATGAATGGAGATTCGCATTCGTCCGCGAAAATTTGGCCAAGGCTTCAAATCCAATTCACAAAAAGATTGGTCCTATTTCTTTTTGTAGCAAAATACTGCAACAGCCTTCAAAGATTATACAGCGTAAATAGGTAATCAAATGAGTTCAGTTTAATAAACCTGAGAGCTTATTATTCTGAACTGCATTTATGAATGCACTGAGAATTCAACAGAGACAAATAATAATGTAATTGCCTAAAGCAGCGTAGAATTTAGCCTGCTTGACTGCATCAAAAAGTTTCAATGTGCCTTTCTGTTTGGGTATTTGTGATGGCAAGGTATCATGGAGGAACTTGGTTGCTGTTTTACTATTTACTATTTTATATTTCACTAGGAGATGGGCGCAGTTCAAGAGATCACTTTGCACTTTTCAACAATGAAATGCATATGGCCGAATGTTTGCATGATTGTTAAATTTTATTGGAAAATCAACTGTTCGAGGAGAGTAATTGCTCAAAGTTGAGCTTTGGAAATACATTTCTCGCAGTTAAAAAATAATCTCTCCGTTTGGGTTTTATTGTGGTCAAAGCTTAATCAATGATTGCATTTTGGATATTCAAACTCTATGAAAATTAGCATGCCGCAAATACTAGATATTTTTCTTTAACAAGAATACCTACATTTAATTTTCAAATGAATTTGCTAAATAATTACCTCTTGCAATTTAGTAATGCTGGCTATTTTTGACATAACTATTTCATCTTTTCCATAGCATCTATTTGGATTATTTGTATTGAAAAAATCACTGTAGTATTCTCATAGAATGCTTTACGAAAACTAGATTCTATTGAAGAAACTATTGTTTGATAGAAAGCATTCTTTGCAAACAGTCCTGCTCGATGTGCTTTATTTCGTGCTCTTGTTCAGCAGAAAAGATCGATCGGTGATTGCTTGATGCAATTTAAGTGGAAGATCGAAATGGAATAATTTGCATAAAGTAACAGTTGATTTCTGTTCAGCAAGCGACGCGCCCGCTTCTGTGTGATCTATTCTGAGAATTTCATAAAGGAGATATGTTCATTTATTCATAAGCAATTTAATATAGCAATATACATATCAGCAAAGAGCAATTTTCGCGCTCGAACGCCAGACGAGGCAAAAAGACACAGGGTGGTAAGAAGTACCATTGATGTCACTTTAAAATTTTTCTCATAAAATAGCATCAATCAAGCCAATTTTTTTGAATTTGCTATAAAGATTTAGCGAATAAGGCTTTAAAATAAGTTTCTGACGTGTAGATGTTGCTCGAATACAAAATGGATTGATAAAAGACGAATTTCTACTCAACTGTGGTTTATGCGCGGGTCCTGAGCGCCTAAAGTGAATTTCAGTACTTTGTATCAAATTATTTTTCTATGGCGATGCAATTTCATAAAAATAGCTCATAACGAGTTTACATTGTCAAAAGAGGCACAGAGGATGCAGGCTGCTTTATGCAGTTCACCGATCCGGTCATTTTTTAGTTCAGCATATTTCGAATAATATGTACCAAATTAGATACTTTTCTTTTGAAAAAAAGTTTCAAAGGAGAATGCTGCAAAGATTCTGTTTGATCAGGGCTATTAAAATTGTGATATCAAAGAAAATCGTACATGAAATTATTATACTCACCCTGAACACTTTGGCGAAAACGACTCTTTATAGCACATGTTATCTATCGCACACTCAAATAGCACTGTTGTAAAGCTATTTATTATTATAAGAATACACCAGACGAGCTCTTTTAATAGATCTCAATTAATCAAAGTTAATCTTTGTCACGGAGTATAGAATTAGGGTTATGGAGAGGACACAAAAGGCAGAATCAGTTTTTTTATACACCGTTAAATTGAGTATTTTACTCCTATTTTTAAATGCTACATCCATTTTTCAAGTTTAGTATCAGTTGGACATTATTTGACTTTCAGTTGAGGACTCCCCCATTCTGAAGCGGAGATTATCTGCCATAGGAACTAATAATTGATAACTGGGCAAAATGCCAAACGATGTAGGCCGATGTATCTTTTAATAATAAAATTAATTTTCTGCAGCGCTACAGAGAATAATAGTGAGCATGTAGTTGCGGTTGCGACCGTTCGGAAGTATTAGAGAACGTTGGTGACAGCAGAAGGGCTGGGCAAAATGCGCCAATCGTTCATTGATATCGGATAGTCATCGTCAGCCGTGCCTTCCACAGAGTGCGGCCGATCTGGCCTGAAAAAGAGTGATCCGTAAATAGCCAAGTTTAGACTGCTGCTTCAAGAATTGCTTCAAAAAGTTATTCGGCTAATAGCTTCAATACAATAGAGCGAACTACCATAGAGCACATGAGGAGTTTAAAAAAATAATATTTTCACGATTACTGCTCGACTTGACTAGAAAGCAGCATAAAATATATCGAAATACCAAACAATAATTTCAAAACTATTAATTAAATTCAGTTCTAAAGCGCACTATGGATTTCAACTAAATTACCTACGTCGATTAAACAATTGAAAAGTACGCCGCATTCAAGTATTAAAAAGTCGGCTGATAAAAAAATTAGTGCAATTTTCGCAATAGGCGTCGTCGAATATGTGCATGAAGGTGAAACTGAATTTTGACAAGAGATCGCCACTAAAGCAACGTACCCTTGATCCTGTCGAATCAGGTAAAGTTGTCCTTTATTGGTGCCGTATACGAAGCCGTGACCGGCGTGCGGAAGCCAGGTGATGCAATTGAGACTACTGTTGCGAGTCGCCATGAGCAGTCCGAGTCCCTCCAGATGCGCCAACCCGTCGCGCAGATCCAAATTGATGCTTCGAACCAGCTGCAAAGCATCGATGGCTCAGCACAATTATCATCGCGCTGCCCGCTTTTGTATGGATCAGACGTCTCAGAAAACATTCATCATAT
>NIUQ01000266.1:0-58927 GCA_002796945.1 Plectus sambesii
GCTCGCACGTCTCGAGAAATTTCGTCAACGGCGACGGCGCCCCCATCAACGGCTCGTCGCTATAAACGCCCACGTCCAACGTATACCCTCACCAAAGTTCACCGCTTATAATCGACAATTTTCTTCGTCAGTAACTCAGCATTCAAAGTACTATCCAAAATCTACTTTTTGAGCAAAAATCGCTGTACATTCACGTAATATGTCAAATTAACACTACGGAAAGACGAATCACCTGAGAGATTTGTTAAATTTTATGGTTGAATCTGATCATTGTATGCTCAAAACTTCGTTTTCACGTTCCTGACGAAGCAATTACAAGTGTTAAGGCGATCAGTCGTCGGAACCTTATGATAAGTGCAAAAAAATGCGCTGAATAACACAAAATCAACCATTTATTGCACTGTTTGGTTAGTTTGCAGTGTTTCTGCAAGATCGAAAATATTAATATTGAAAAATTTTCGGCGAGAGCCACGGAATGTTTCGTTTGCGTTTAGTAATAACTACGTCTCTTGATTAACTCGATCAATCGTATTAGCATAGATACTCATTCAGTCAGTAGAGACAAACATGAGCAAAAAAGTCATTTTTCAACTCACTATTTCTTTTCCACTATCTGCGCTAATATAGCCGATCGAGCAAGTCAAGCGATACAGTAATTAACAAGCATGAATGAAAAATATGCTAATTGTCACCCAAATTATTTCTAAATGAGCATTCCCGATCTTTCAAAAATACCAAAAACGAACAAAACAGTGCAAAAAATTGTTAAATGAATGTTAGTCTGCATCGATTCTCGCGCACCAAAAACACAATATTCGATTTCCGATCGCCTTGGGGAACAACACAAGCGGGTGTTAGTCTAGTAACGGTTCGAACATCGTTCTAAGCGCACAGTTTCAGCGTTAGTAATATCAATTACAGGTAATCAACGAACAATAGCGGGACAAAGTCGCTGCAAGCAAAATCGACCGCAAAGGCCTAAAACAAAGGCCCAAAAGGAGAAAAGCAAAGGGTAGCGCGACATTGAATAAAGCGTATAGTCAACATTTTTGGATCAGTAACAAGAAATCTCGCCAGGTGCCTTAGTTGGCAAAGATGAACAAGCTTTTCACTGCCCAAACAGCGCTTTTCATCAAGAAAGAGAGTCGCTCCTTGGATTTTACGTGCGTAAATTGATAAAGAAGAGCTATCAACTTACTCAATCAAACCTGTCTTGTTACTGATCGTCAAATTTCGACTTTAGACAGCTGAGGGAGATGGACTGAACTTACATGTTGTCGATAGAGGGTGTTCTTTGCCGCTGAGGTTGAGTATTCGATCTCTCGCGATGACTGCTGCCGGACGATCCGGGGTGACGTGACGATGACGTTGTCCGTGGGTGTACCAGCGGTCTGCAACGCAAGCCATGCAAACTGGTATTTATGTTATACGGCCAATTTCATTTAACTAATGTAAATGCATAATGTAGAAATATAATTAAATCTCTGCATTATCATCGGATGTTTTGTGAACAACTGTGCGATGAAAGTGCAGAAATGTAATTTCATTTGTGCATTTTTTTACTTTTACATTAGTGCAATTGTGTGTTGTTATGGGGTCCTTTCTTCGAACCGTTTATGCGCGTGTGCCAAAAACGAAACGTCACGCAGCGAACGCCGAACAGAAGCGTGTGCGGCGGCGAACGAAAGCGAAACAAACAAGGTGCAATTCGGGAAGCACATGAAAAATGAGAAAAGCCCCAATCCACTTAGACGCCGCAAGTCTCAGAAATCCCAATAAACACGTTTTACATTTGTTTTTGTGGTTGTGAAATCTACCGCCATTTCATTAAGCGAGAATTAAATTCACTAAGGACGCGCGAATTTAAATAGTCGTTGCTTCTGCCGACGCAGTAACGTAGCGACTATATTCGTTTTATGAAACTAACCCACTCAAAGTACCGCCGCCTCTGCGCCTTTAATAATGCTACGGCATACGCTTGCTTAGCTGATCAATGTCCCTAAGCCTAAGGATTAACAAAGGTGGTGCTTCTGCAATATTTAGACACCTGGTTGGACGATCGAAGCGTGGAGGAAGTACCCGATGGGTATTGTACCACAAAGCATGCAATATCAATTAATACGCGTTTAATCACGGTAGACGTCGTCGGGTGGTCTAGGTAACCGAACGCTTTGTGCAACACAGTCGCGCATAAAGTAAGTCAAAAAAGTTAAAAGCTAAAATAACTTAGTTGCACAAAAACGCTAAAGAAGAGGGAAAAGTAAACTGACCCAACACCGAGCTGACGTTTCTTTTCAGATTCGCGCTCGACAATTTTGTTGAGCTTATTGTGCATGTCGGTGGCGACCTCGCCCGACTCGGCCATCGCCCAAATCTCCCCCGACCCCGTTGGCGCCGAGCGCCCCATTCGCATGAAGAAGTACTTCTCCTGCTTGCCAAAGTTTGCGACGTACATCAACTGCAACCAGACGACCGAGATATAGCAAAACATGTATAGAAGAGACAATCTATCATTTTCTGCGCTCTATACTGTACCTTAAGAGAATATGTATATAAGCAACTTTCTGCTTGTGGCACAGAAATATCCATCGATTTTTGTCAAATTGCGCTCTCAAATACTTTAATGTGTGCCTCCGAGCATAAAAATTTGGCTTAAAACACTATGAAACGAGTCATATTGGCTCTACCGTCAGCCGATCTAAAGTACCCATTATCTAACAAATTAGAAGAGTAAAAAAAGTGCAAGCCGCACACAATGCTTAGGAATGCGGACATAAACGAATTATTTTGCATTTCCCTACATTACTACATTTATTATGCATTTGTGAGGAAAGCGCGCTCACCTGAACTTCGATAAAGTCCTCCTTCTTGAAGGGGGGAATACAGGAGGTGGGGATGCCGGTGGTTGCCGGCTCGATGCCACGCTCACAGATGACTACGGCGTGAGGGTAGAAGCATAAACGCTTATCCCCTAATAGCTTCGGATTCTTGGCGCACAGATCCTCCAAGTCGGCACGCGGCGGTGCCTTCTTCAATTTAGGGTACTTCATCAGCGTTACTTCCCACGCACATTCTGCAAATTTCAATTCATTAAAAGATTAATGATATCTTTATGCGAGAAGGTTTCTCCTCCCCCATCCCTCCGAAATAGAATATAAACCGAAAATAAAAAACCCTAAGAGTTTTTGCATTTACCTGTATTCCCTTATATCTCCCGGTGTCCGTGTAAAGGGTGGACCAAAAAAATTATGACGCTAATATTTTTCGCAATAAATCGCGAATGACTGAACCAATTCTCACCATTTTTTAACTATAGATACCTTACATGTTATCTAATATTATATTTTATATTAATCAGCAACATCGGTGTCAAATGAAGCGCGCTGTAAGCTACGACAACCCCGAAAAATGAGTTTTAAGCAGGAAAGCACGCACGTAACTTAATGACATTTTAATTAGGATGGCTGATATTTCGCCAAATATCCACAGACTTGAACGAGAATTCAATTAGTTCAGTTTCTGATAAAGTTATAAGATAATTGATAACATGCCCATAACAGGCGCCTTGCTAGAGCCATCAAAGTCGGAAAACTGCTCCATTCTTCGTAAACTTCACACACAAAACACATGCGTTCGGGAAGGGGGAAGAGGGTATGCTGTGGCGCTGTCCGCCATTAGAAAACGGCTGACAAGGTAGGCAATTTTCATTCAATGCTGAAGAATTCTAATTATCTGAACTAATTGAATTCTCGTTTGAGTGAGTGGATAACATTTTGGCGAAGTAACAAACATCCTAATTGAAATGCCATATGCGCGTGCTTCCCTGCTAAAAATTTGTTTTTTGGGATTAATTACATTTCATCGCTTACAGCGTGCTGCATTTTAAACCGATTTTGCTGATTTTTAATATAATTTTAGATAACATCCAATGTATCTATGATTTAAAATGGTGAGAATCGAATCAGCCATTCGCGAGTTACTGCAAAAATATTAGCGTGATACTTTCTTTGATCCGCTCTGTACATCCGACCTCAAACGAATCCAAAGAACCCTTTCCCGCCGTGTTTATACCATTTTCACTTTGATAAGAACACTTCAAATAAATGTGGAAAATGTCTCATCAGAAAATGTCCTTATTACAGTGGAAAGGGTATATCACGTCGACTCTGTTGAGCGCTGAAAAGATAAAAACGCACCAAAGAATTCGTCGCGTGAGACGGGCCGACCGAGGTGAAGCGCTCGGGCGGGGATGGCGGCGGAGATGAAGGCGTCGTACCAGTCTTCCGTCTGCTCATCCGTCTCCCCTCGCAGCACGTAGCACTCGTCTGGCATCATGATCGACACGCATTCCTTCAGCTTTGTGTCCACCTGCAAACACTTTTCTATGTCGTAATGTGATAAATCTTTTGTCATAGTGAGTCGCTTTCATATTGTGTTCTTTAGCTAGCTACTAGCTAACTGAAAAGTTCTTAACCAAAGTAGGAAGGACATTCATTCCTACTTAGACTAAGAACTTTTCAGTCACCCCTAGTACTTTACCTAGCCGTACTTTGTGGAAGTTCTCTGGCATTGCGTGAAGTAGGACTTTAGCCAAATTAAGCGATATGAAAACGGCCGAATGTGTGTTTAACTCGCGATAAACTCAATGATAAACTCGATCAGCGACGTTTGCGCTTCTTGTTATAATTAGATTAGTGTATTGCAGTGCATAAGAGGCGTGTGAGGGCGTTGCACTGGAGTCGATGAAGCAAATCGCGGAGGCTAACCGCGAGCCAGCGCGGCAAGAGGCGTTGCGGCGGATCGATCGATATGAACGCACGGGAACGCGCCGGGTGCTTGTTTACGTGTTCTGACTTGGGACGGAAACGAATAGGCCCGTCGATCCCTCGCCGCACCCCGACGTTCTGGGATGACGCCATTTCCGGTCTGCCCTCTCACACTGCGCGGCCTCGACGAGTTCCCGAGTTAGTCCCCTCCCTGTGCGGCAACGAAAGCGCTTATAAAAGCGCTTATACACGCGCATATGTAGCGCATGACGCCTTACCCGCCGGCAATTATGCGACGGCGCCGAGCGGCCCTTCACGCGGCGCTTCATTCACCGCCGCTTATCGACTCCATTGAAGACGGCCGACTTCATTGCGACTCACCGCGAGGACAAAACAACAACACCCACCCCGCAGCGCAGACAGCGCCGACTTCTTGGTCGGTCGACCGGGCTGACTGGGCTGTGCTCGGTCGGTGGCGGTCGACTACGACTCCGCCACCATAGACGAAGAAAAACAACAGAGCGGGGCGATAAGACAGAACGGGTAGCCCGACGATCAAAACAGCCGCCGCTGTGCGATGCGCATGAGCATGGGCATTGCACAGCGCCCAGCGACAGCGTCCAACGGCGCCAGTCCGATTCTGACGCACCAACGTACGACGGGAAAAACAACCGCTCGCAACACGCAGCACGCAACAACAGACTGTAGCGCTTGCGCAAACATTCTAGCGCATCTCCACCACCTGACTCATCATCAGCCGCTCATAAGTGCGAGTGGAGTTCAAAAAGAGTTTCCTCAATTTGTATAATGCTTGTTTACCTTGGCGGCCTCATGTTCGGCCTTACATAAAGAAGGCCCGCAGAGCTGGAGGAAGAGAACAGACAAATGCTTTGCGAAAGACGGTGACTACATTCAAAAATAACTGGTTACCTCTGTAATGGCTCTATTGTGCGTATTAAAGAGTAAAGAAACATTTCGAACGTCCCTCGTACTCACTGCCATTTACCTTTTGCCCTTTCTCTCGAACTACCCTTTCCCTTTGCATCTTCGACGCACCCCAATTAATATGCAATTCAATATCATTTCTTCCCTTCGCTCCAATCCCAAAGGCTGCGGAATAATATAAAAAATCGATTCACCTTTCGATTGACGTTGAAGCAAATGGCTAGATCAATAATCAGCTTGGGCGTTTTATTTTTTTTCTGAGATTTTTCAGATTCATGCAATTCGATGACGCGCTCCCGAAGAACACAATAGAAAGACTTTTTCGATTTCTGAAAAGGGAATAAGCATTAGAGGGCGCAGTTGTGAAAGAATGCGAAGTAAAATAAGAAATAGAATCAGAAGAAATAGAATTAGAAGAGACTTGCCAGAGGACTGAGGCCGCCGTAGACGAGGCCCGATTTGAGGACGCCCTCTTCTTCCTGGACAACGTCCACCATCCTTATCACTCTACTCGGCCGTTTGGCCACAAATTATCACGGCAACTTTTATCTCTCTTCCTGAAAATTCCCACATAATCTCAAACCAACCGACACCCGCCGACACGGAAGTATCCTCCATGACCCAGCTGTTATACCCCCCACTACGCGTCGCCAACTTCTACTTCAACAATTGCACCGTCCACTAATGAGACAGCAGCGCCGCGAATAATCTCAAAATGCAATTACTCCATACATCGCAAGTTTGCTGCCGTCGTGGCAAATCCTATTCAATCGCTGATCTCAGATGACTAGCAGGACCACGTGACACAACGCGAACCGCGCAAACATTCGCGATACAGCAAATATTAAATTGCACCATCAGCAATATACGTTAGACGTGATTGAAGAGAAACCTGGCTGCATGCGCGTCACCGCATCTTTTCATGTCTTCGATCGGTAGGCTAGCGCGTCGAGCTTCCTGCTTCGACGCATGGGCACGCAAGGGCTTCATAGCGGATGACTTTCACTCCGCCCACCCACCTACAACTCGGGCTCATTGTCATCAGTCGGGACACAAATCGCCGACAACGCAGGCTCAAAAAACAATCTCTAATCATCTAGCTGTCTGTTTGCAAACCATGAGAACATTGACTTTTAGTTTGTACTCAGCGCACAGGATCGCTGCCGTAAAACATTACTGCCATCTCTTGTAGCTTATCAAGCGACGCACTATCGATTAAAGATTTCCAAATGAATAACTCGCTCGTCGACGCAAAAACAGAGAGCACAGTCAAATAATACTACAAAAAGCAGCGTTTCTTTAACGAAAGCAATGCTTAATTGCCGGCTTTCCTGCGACTCCTGCTGCTACCAGACGCACAGGATAGAATATTGATGAAAATAGCAATAAATCGCCGACAATTCGGATTTCATAACTTCAGCTCTTTATTTAACTATAATGCGGTTTCTTCATATCATCATAACAGTCTTTACGATGACGCTTCTTGGCGCAGCTCCGAATGATTAGAATGGAAATTAAGTAACGACCGGCTTGGCTTTTCTCTCGCCGAACGATCAATCCTCAGCATCATCATCAGCATTGAGGTCACGGTGTTGTTTTCGTCGCGTCGCTACTTGCACGTTTTTTTCGGAAAATGGACCGACGACGTGCATGTTGATGGAGTATCGCTGCAAGCACTGTACTAACTGCTCAGCCTTTGCTTTTGCAAAAATATCTCTGCAGGACCCAATGGCGTTCAATTGGATGTGTTCTGTAGCACGTGTGTGGCATTTAAAGGCGGAAAACGGGCGCCATCACATGATTTGTGTAGTTTCATTTTTAAAGTAAAGAGCATTGAATTCTGCGGTCACATGTCTTAAGCACCATACAGATATCAGTTTATCTGCTCTTTCCTACATCAAACGATTAAACTCCTCGCAGTCAGAAATGATGAGGCGAGAGCAGGGAGAAAGTAAGTGGTGACGAATCCCCTCCTCTCGTCCCAATCATGAACTCTCACCCAATTTGCACCCAGCTTTTGCTGTCCTTCTTCAGTCTTTCTGCTTTCCTACTGTCGCCGCGGTCGTTTAGAGGCTGATGCTCTCAACGTGTGGTGCCGGTCGGAGGTCGGTACCGGTCGCGCCTGGGGATACGAGCCGGCGTCTGCCCCGACCCCTACCCCTTTTGTCTGGTGCTTGCCAAAAAAAGATTACCCCTCGCGGTTCAAATTTTTTACATCCTCTTCTGATTCCGAGGATGCAAGTTGCGGGGGTGGTGACAATGACTGCGATGCGCCCTCACGCGGGTCATGCGCATTGTCACCTTTTTCTATGGTGACGACTGCGGCTGCTGGCGCCGTGACCCCTCCTCGACCAGAGCAAGAGAGCGGCCTTTCAGCGGCATTTTCGGCTTCTCTTTGATCCGCACTGTACCAGCGACTGCCCAACGGACTGTCAGCCTGCCAAAAGTGCGGCCTGCTCTTTCCCGCCAACGGCCGGTCGACTATCAATCGCTGCTGCGATACTGTACACTTTTTCGTCATGACTGCTCTTATCTATCTCGATCCATATCGTTCAATCAATTTCTTTTTCTCACTCTTAGCATTTCGGATACATATTTAAATGTTAATCTATTTTGCGGTCCATTAAAAACTTTGGACCACAACACATACATTTGACATCATTACACAGTTATCTCAGTTGACTGAAATGCACCGGCTTTCTCCGACTGCTCGCACAAATTTCTTTATCCACTTTCTGNTTGGCGAGTAAATTGACAAAGTCCGCGAGCGCAGTCAGTTTCGGGCCCGAAATAACATCGCCGGCGAATGCCACTTCTCGAAATAGCGAGTAACGGATCGCCTTGAGCATGTCTACCTCCGACAGATAGAACAGTTCCTTGCATCTGAAACGAGACGACGAATGCCGTTGCCGTTTTTCCAAATCCGAGCGAATGACTTCTCTGGCTGGTGATCGCAAGCGATTGGCGCCATTGTGCTACTGCTAGCAATAGAGGGCGCGCCGGTGGCAAAGTTCAAGCCCCTCTCTCCGTCCTCTCCGATGAGCTCTTCGAGGTCGGCAACTAAGAGTCGCCTCAGTCTGCAATTGTCGTGGGATAAAGCGTCGACTCGGCGAACAGGCACCTACTCGGACGTGTAGACGGGCAGACGCACGTTGCGTTTGAATATGACGACCGTGGGAAAGTCGAAAATGCTCAGTGCGGTGACGAGCGGATGCGACTCCAGGCAGCGACGGGCCCCGAGTCGCTGACGCTGCTTGTTGAGGTCGAGAAGAAGCTGCAAAGAGTGTCTGGCCACGGCTCTCTCTCTCCACCCCCTCCATTCCACTGCCCCCCCCCCTCCTCCTTGACTGTTCGGCGTCGACAACGTGAAAAAAGACTCTCAACTGACCTGCGCGCCGACGTAGCTTTCATTTGATCTTTCGAAAACGACCGCCAAGTGGTTGGCCGAGTCGGCCGATCCGGCCCACAACTCGCCGTAAGTGCTGATGCTAAACAAAAAAAGATGCCACAGTGCAGTGTGTATAAACAATGTAGTAGAGCAAGAAAGACGCACTCGCCAAGATACTCAAAGTTCGGCCAGTTGGAGTAGTGGTTCGCGCTAAAGTCGTCGAGCAGCACGTCGGTCAGCTGGTCGCGCATTTCGGCTAACGAGTGTAGCGCCCTGATCACCGTCCCATCCGATACATTGCCGCTGTTTGGTCGGAAGTACTGCAAAATACAGTGATCCGTGTGCAAACATGGCTATACACTGTCGCTCCCATTCCAAACGTCTTTACAACTGCATAGTCAGTTAATACTCTGTCTCTTATCGCAAATCTACGATTATTCCCTCGACAGCGCACTGTAACGTCGAAAGACAGTTTATCGGCCGACGGAAACGGACCTTCATGAAAGGGAAGTAGTTGACGTCGTTGGCGCGGCATACGAGATCGTTTGCAGGGTCGGCGCAGTTGATGGCGGCCACTTTAACCACGGGCGACCATCGTCGGACGTCGTCGGCGAACGCCTTGTAGAACGGCGCGAAGGCTCGGCAGTGACCGCACCAGTCGGCGTAGAACTCGACGGCGTAGGCGGACGTGGAGCCGAGCACGGTGTCGTCGAAGGACGTGTTGTCGAGCTGGATTATCGGGTCGATCATGGGGTCGTACAGAGTGGGATTGGCGCCTTGCGGGACTCGGCCGTAGTCGGCCAGGTCGGCCGCGCATGACGCCACCGCAGCGAGCAGCAGCACCGGGAGACAAAGCATTGCGTGGAGAGCGGACAGCGGATAGCGCCGACTGGACGCTGCGCTCTTAGGAGGGAGGAGGGGCGCAAAGTGACGCCAACGACGGAAGAATGGGGCGGTCGCAACCGGCTCAGGCGCCGCCGAGATCAATCACACCGCAAACTGTCTAGCCGACTCCACGTTTTCCATTTGACGGCTGTCAGTGGGCCGTCGGTTAAAACAGACGGCGAGGCGCCCGCCGCCTGTTCCGCATCGGCCAGCACCATTGATTTCGCTCGGCGATAATTGTTTGCCCTCGCCGTCAACAACAATGCAAGCCTCGGGCGGAATAGCCAAACAGTTGACGCTGGTCAGTTCACAAGTGCATCTTAAAAACAGCATCTTCTATTCCCGTTGCTTGGCTGTTTTTCAACGTCTCCCCTTGCATTCCAAGCTCTTGCTTCAGTTCCGACAGAGAACGAAATAAATAAAATATCGCCACCTGGTGATCGTCGCTAATCGACAATTTACTGTCAACAATACACACTACAATGCACATTACAAGACGCAAGCCGAATCGATAATGAGGCAATTGTTGAAAAAACACATTCATGATGTTCGGAGAAATCTTGTGAAAAGTTAACGAGTCACAAAAAGTAGTACAAATCTACAATCTGTACCACTTTTACTTAATACGATAATACATAAAAAGTAACACGATCTATCGACTGTTTCGGAGAATAAACCAATTCAACACATTTTAATGCAGAATTTTGGTTTGTGGAGAACAAACGTTGTGATCGCAGTGCATGTCGTTTGGCATCAATCAGCAGTTGGATGAGCATCGGCAGACAGCTTGTTGATCATACAAATCTCCGTTGCGTGGTGCGGATGTTCATGCGGCTATCCAAGTGATTCAAGAACCACATACAGCATTAGAGTAGCCGGTTCAGGCAATGTTAAAAGGGAGTTGGGGAGCAGCTCAATCACGCCCTTCGGAGAGACGGTGCAACCTCACCCGATTCGACCTTATCCGCTCACGTGCAGGTATGGAGGACACAGCAGATGGCGAAACTGCATGGGGGCAGCATTCACTGCAACGGTATCTCGCAGAGTGGCGAGGACTCTGGAATACTTCCTAGTGCATAAATCACCGTCAAGTATTAAATGTCAGATCGCATGACTCGCAGGCCACATCCGGTTCGAGGAACGAACAGCTAATTACTGTTCAAAAATAAAGAAGCTAGTCAGCGAGGTGCTCATTTCCAAAAGCGCACTATTTGAGGAAAACCTATGCAGTTTATAATTAAGCATAGTCTAGTTCACGGAGAGAAACTGCATTTGGCACGGAGGTCGGCTGTTGACCAGAGCTTCCATGGTACTTTGTCGACGAAGAAAACTGTCACTCATTGGCCGATGTCTAAACCATTTAGCTGGCTGTAGGTAATCATTGATGTCAATCACCATTTTCACATATTAAACTGCTCCCAGCGAATGCGCTCAGCTGAATCCGAAAGATAAATCATCGAAGAGCATTGGACTATTGTACACTATGCGAATTCCTCAAAAACTACTGGTTGTTACTCACTTAAATGTAGCGTCTAGCAAATTTAAAAGTTTAGTGGGAAAGTTGAATTATCCGATTTGGATACACGTTCCTTTTGCTTAATTCACTTTTGTTCCATTATGCGTAAGGAAAGCGCGTCCTCTAGGTTGATGGGTGCCGTTGTGATGGATCATTCTGCAGGAGCAGAAGGAATGCTCTACACGGGGTATGACATGATGCTGTCGCAGGCCCTTTTCCACCCCTTTAACGCTGAACGAAATTGTAACAGCTGCGCAAAAACTTTTCATAAAATAAAAGGATAAAGTCATCCATACATTTACTTTCGTAGTGCAATGGGCGGTAGAATTGTATCCTTTTGTTTTCCCTTTTTAACCGCGTGGCGACATTTGGCGCATTGTCCCTGATTGTCATTGTCGTCGTCGGACGCGATGGATGCCACGCTCTTTACCCCAGATACGCGATTCAAAAACCTCTCGCTTGGTTTTCGAGCTCGGCGTCGGGTCGGTCGGTGTGTTGTGGCTCGAAGGACTTCTTGTATTGAGGGGGTTGGGTGACTACGAAGAGAGTGATTTTTTAAGCGTACTAGTAAAGCCAGAAGACAAGAAAAGGGCGGCTTGATGATGCGAACTCGTCTGCAAACCCGACAGGAGAATGCGACTGTGCCGAATGCGAATAAGCGCAATGCGCTCGAAAACCCCTCTCAGCCGCCCAAGAAGCGACAAGCTCTCTGCGATCTGAGCAATGTTTGTTGTCCTTGCTGCTCTTATCTGCGTTTTTAAAGCGTATTCTTTTTGAGTCATTAAGTCTCAAATAAAGCAAGGTGTCAGTTCGTTTGTATTTCATATATATATAGATAAATAGCTCAATAGATTTCTGCAAAGAAGAATGATAGTGAGTTAAAGTAGAGCGTCATAAAAGAGATCTCTTAACAATTAGTCTATAACGCTTAGGATTGTAGATTGTCACATTTGATTGGAGCGGTGCGCATAGTCGATTATTTTAGGCCATTTCGAATGTAGTAATTGATTCATCGAAGAAGGCGCTTGGCGTCCCAACTCAGAAAGCACATCAGCTACAGCAACAGAAACCGACGAAACGAGCACCCAGACGGAGCAGTCATCCGCATTCGGGGAGTGAAGAGAGGAATGACGATTCGCTAAGTTCGTCGGTCGATTCGTCGGTAGCGAGCACCAAAAGCATTCGGTACGGTTTTTTTCCGTTGTTGTTGGTCAGTTACGCTGGAAGTAGAATATGCGGAGGTAGTTGTCGACTACCATTTTATGTAATTCGCATTCAAAAGAAACTTGGATAATGTAGTATTTCGTCAGAATTTCGTCGTGTCGCACTTGCGCCCCTAGCAATTAACAGTTACAGTACATTTACATTTGGGCAACGAAGTTGTGACTAAAGTAGGACGGTTCCCGTTGCCAATGACGGCATATCGAGATAAAAGCCGAGCACTGGCAATTCTAACACCAAACACAGCTGTAAATGTTGACCCAATTCTATTTCAGAGTATCATCGCAGATTGGTGGATCTTCTTCAAGTTCATCAGCGTCTCCAGAGTCGAGCCTGTCCGAGTCGCCAGCCATCAATACTGGCTCGAAGGGTACAGTTGATGTAAGTTCTAAAATTACTTTGGTGGATTTAAAGCAATACATAGATGGAATAAATTGTTTCAGGAAGAGGACCCCTGTCCCGGGTACGACTACGACAAGGAGAATGCCCATGATCAGTTCAGCGTACCGTCCTACGCGCAAGACATCTTCCGCTACTACAAATCGCGAGAGGTAAGCGTTTCTTGTCGGGTCACTGCTTTGTATTTTAAATGACCCTCATTGTGTGAAACTTGCTAAAGTGCGTGTAACAAAGTACACCACATTAAATGTCAAAAAATGACGCTATATTTGAAGAGTACTAATAAAGATCGTGCCGACCAAGTTGTTGTGTTTCAGGCGCAGTTCAAGGTAACGGATTACCTGCCGCAACAGCCGAACGTGAGCAAGCACATGCGGGCTGTGCTGGCGGACTGGATGGTTGAGGTTCAGGAGAACTTCGAGTTGAATCATGAGACGCTGTACCAGGCGGTCAAGCTGACGGATCTCTACTTGGCGCGCGTGCCAGGGGTGTCGAAAGATGAACTGCAGCTGATCGCGTCGACGGCGATCTTCATATCCTCCAAGTTTGATGTATGTGAAATGTTGTGTTAATAAGGGGCGGGAATACAGCGAAAACCGCTTATCCCTAATTGGTGGAGCGGCAGATCTTGACCGACAAAAGTGATTTCCCTTGTACAAACCAGAGGACATTTCGTGGCCACCCAAACCTGTTTGTTACGAAGGACACCGCTATAATACATTGTTAGAGAAGTTAAATCGCTTGCAGGAACGACAGCCGCCGCTAATCGACGACTTCCTGTACATCTGCGAGGACGCGTACGACCGCGACCAGCTGATCGCGATGGAGCGAACGATGCTGAAGACGGTCGGATTCGACATCGGCACTCCGCTGTCGTACCGCTTCTTGAGACGCTACGCGAAGGTACGCATTCGTTTCTCAGTCATAATCAAGGTCAAAGTTCATAGAAAATTAACGAATGTTTCAGACGTCGAAGGCCGACATGGGCACGTTGACGCTCGCGCGGTACGTCCTGGAGTCCTCGCTGATGTTCTACGAGTTCCAAGGCGTGTCCGATAGTCTGTTGGGGGCTGCGGCGTTTTTGCTCGCCCTCCGGATGAAGAAAGTCGGCGATTGGGTATGTGTCGAGGAGGATAATGGCGCACAATAAACCCGCCTTTCAGACCCCCATTCACCAAAAGTACAGCGGTTTCTCCAAAGAACAGGTCGAGCCGCTGATGTGGAAGCTCAATCACATGCTCAAGATGAGGGCGCGGATATATGAGAAGCTCACTACTGTCTACACCAAATATAGCCACGAGTGAGTTTTGCTCCTTTCAGAGCAAAGTTAAAACCTTTTCTAAGGCGTAGGTTGAGTTTGGCCGCCAACTGTGCTAAATCTGTAGGCGTCGGTCAAAGATCTTTAGACTTTAACCTCAAGCCGTTCGCGAAGGAATGCATGAAAAAATGATGAGTGCGATAGTTAAAGCCTCTTCTCTATCGCTCACCCTTTGCCAAAATCTCGTCCCTCCATCAATCAGCAATTTTCAGAGTGTTCTTCGAAGTGGCAAAGACGCCGTTGCTGCCTGGCGGACCCGATGAGACGGACCCCATCGGACCTCCAGTTGGTCTCTAATTTTCTTCACGATATACGAACGATGTCTTACGCCGTCCAATTGATGCCATTTTTTGTCTCAAGCGCCTCGTTTTATTTCACACTGTGTGTACTGTTTGGTATTTTCGCCAATAACTAGTAGTAGTACTCTTCTGGATACGTTCTATCGATATGCACCTTCTAATCTTCCTGCTAACGGATAGTTTGATAGTCTCAAAATTTCAAGGGCAGTAAGGAGACGGGGAACAATCTTTTTTCATTGAATAGCTTTATCTTTTATCAGAAACCGATTTGATTCGGACCATTTTCTAAATCTATGTTAACTACATAATATGAACCTCATTCTGGAGGAGGAATTCACAACCTGAATTTATTTACAAGAACGGGGTCTCCGTTACAGCCCTTCCTCTTTAACAATCTACGATATCTGATCGAAAATCACCAGGCTTGCTTGAAACATGGAATGGGTCGCCAATGTGTGATATGGTAATAGCGGCTACTGACACGTTCTGTCCCACTGACTTTCATTACTCGTTTCATCATTGTCTTCTCGGATGTTGCGCACTGTATAGAGCTGTTGCTGAACAAAAATTTTTGTTTTAGTGTTCTTTGATCTGACCTAACTATATTCCTTCATCATTGACTTCTTCATGCATGATGACCTATGAGTAACCACAAGACGCCCTGTTTAAAAGTTTGACGGTTTTAAAGTTATCACACGCATGTACAGCCGACAAACCCAATACAAAGTAATACGCATTCCGTAGGTGTAACGAAGCGGCCACAATTACCTAGCCCAATAATGCGCGCCAATATCAGCATCGTTGGTATGGTAACGGTATTGCCGCAAACTATGTGTTGAAGATGACAAATTCCTTCCTTTCCCAAGTACATTAGCAGTTTCCGTTTTTCTCAAGGAATTCAATTTTTTTCCGTTTCACTAGAAAATCAGAAAATGTGATCTAAAGATATCCTGTAGCCTTTCCATCCGAGTGCAGGACATATGGAAACTGGTCTTGAATTGATCGTGAGGTTGATGTACAGTACACCGAGCTCGCACGCTACAATTGTGTCACGTATTTCTAGCGGAACTGTCGGTCGTTCGGCAAAGACGACTAAATTCAACTTTAAGAATAAGAAAGTTAAAAAGAAGGATGGCAGGGAATTTCTGGCAGAGTTCACACTGGTAAGAATGTTTGCTTTGAATTTTCAGTTCATCTAACGCGATGTTTGCTTATTTTCTGTACGACATATTTTGAGCTTATTTTGTTCTGTCGTTGGTAATAAAGATGAAACGTATTGTTAAAAATTCCTTCTTGCTCGCAAACTGTTGTTTAAATAGATAAAACAGCATAGAAGTGCAAGCTGCTTTTAGCAGTGTTCGGTTTCGCCGTATTTTATCCCACTTTCTTTTTTCACACATAATGTGGCTATTGCAGTCAACAGTGGTTGCTCGACAGACAGGATGTCTTGCGCGAGCGAGGCAACGACTTGAAGAATCTCAGCGAAGAAGATTACCAGAAGTTGATGGTGTTCTTCGCCAACTGTAAAGCCGCCTCAATGCCTTTCCTCTGGTCGGCTATCAAACGTTTGTTGCAGACATTCAAGCGATCGGCGAAGGACTCAAAGTGAGGCAGCAGGTGATTGCGACGGCCACCGTTTATTTTAAGCGATTTTATGCCAGGTCAGTTGAATGAGTTTTTGTTGCAAGCTGGACGAGAAATGATTGTTTTTTGCAGAAAATCGCTCAAGTGTATAGATCCGTTTTTGCTGGCACCTACGTGTGTCTTTCTGGCGTCAAAGGTGGAAGAATTCGGGATGATGTCCACAACAAAACTGACCGGCACACTCGCCAATCTCCGTGCGGTTGCATTATCATTTCCTTTCGCATTCGAGAGATCTTTTTTCAGTCAAAACGCGATATCCTTACGCGCCCCAGGAGCCCATTCGAGTCAACCAAATTCTCGAGGCGGAATTTTTCCTTCTCGAAATGATGGTTTGTTTTATTATTGTCTTTCGACTATACGATCAGTTTCAATCGCTTACTGATCAATTCGTCATTGTTTGCTTGGCGCAAGTGGACATATTTCAGGACTGCTGCCTGATTGTGTATCATCCTTATCGACCATTGACACAGTTCCTTCACGATCTCGCACATTCTAAGGAAATTAAAGACGAAAACTTGTCGTCGCTAGCTTGGTATCGAGCGATGGACAATGACGATAATCAGTCTTATTCTGAAATTTTTAGGAAAATTTGCAACGACAGCTTACGCACGGATGTATCCTTACTGTACCCTCCTTATCAAATCGCACTTGGTTCGTTACTTTCTTTTCTCCACGAAGAAACGAGAAGGAATGAGAGATATTTCAGCATGCCTGCACATAGCGTCGGTAATGATCGGTCGGGATTTGAAGAACTGGTTCGCCGAGTTGTCGGTGGACATGGAGAAGGTGTTCGAAGTGATGCAGTATATTCTGTCGCTGTACCGCCTGTGGAAGAACTTTGACGAGAAGGAGCAAGTACCGTTACTGCTACAGAAGATAGGCAAGCCCTCGTAAGCTCCCTACTATGCTGCGAGTCGGACAAATTGTCGGCTTGCTTGCAGGCTCGGCCCGTCGCTAATGGACGTCAACTCTTGTCTGCTCTAATACGCGCTCCACCGTTGTTACTGTGCTGTATAAATGTGCCTCCAGTAGCAGCCGCTGCGGTTCTTGCTTCGTCTGTTCCTAGTTGTGTAAGTACGCGATATGTGTTGGTAGTTGTACATACGTGCGTGGCGATTAATTTAAAAAAGGCCTTGCGCGATTGCAATAAAATACAAAACACACTTTATTAAAACACAATCACTATCATCATTTCGCTAAGTGGCTCAATTTCGCTACTCCTTTTTGCGCGCAGTTTTCAATTGGTCGCTCCAAGAGAGGAACGGCTCAGTAGTGAATGCGGTAGGGGCGGTGCTAAAGAACTCCTCCAGACGGCCGGACTTGCCCTCGACCTGTTCGTACTCGTGGGCCTGAGCCATCATGTCGAACTTGTCGAGCTGCTTGACGGCGCGCGCCTCCGCCGTTTCGCCTTTTTCGTATTCTTGCCACAACTCTACCAACTCTTTTCCCACCTCGTTCGGCACCAACTCGGCAATCCTCTCCATCGCCTACAATTCTTTCAGCCGTTATAACGCTGCTGTTTATCGTATAAAGTTTGGCATTAATTAAAGGTCGAGGGGTCGCTTTGGTTTGTTATTCGAGCGAAACCCCATTTTGGCGTTTGGCCTCGGACATGCTTCAATAACGAGTGGATTTTGCAATGCAAACGAAAAAGTTATGAAAGAAATAATCCATTTTTGGAAATCGTATGGTAAGCTCTGCACAAATTCTTTTAAATTTCGACGATGCTCGCCTTATTCAGTAGGATAAACGAACGAAAGGGAGTGGAGATGGTGCAAGCTGTCCGATATTACGTTGACGCTGTAAGCTTCGACAAAGATCTATTCACCAACCGCTTTTTCTCGCTCGTACTTGTCTTGATCGGAGACGCCGCAGTGAGGCGTAATATCGCCGACGATAGCTTCGCCGAGGTCGTGCACGAGCGCCATGCGAATACACCTGTCGCGGTCGACGGAGCCGTCGTTGAGGAGAAAGGCGAGTAGTGCCATGCGGTACATGTGACCCGCCACCGTCTCCGGCCCATCCACTTCGCGCTTCACCCACCCCGTTCTCTTCAAGTGCTTCAACACTCCTATCAGCTTACTGAATGCCAACACATCACTTGCTGTCTTCGTCGCCATTGTTCAATATCGATCGTCGTCAGATCACTGAAGAATTAGCAAATTGTCAAGGGGTCGGCTCGATAAATGTAGACAGGGATTGTTTGATGAAGATTAACAACGGCTAACAAGTGCTGCTAGGCGGACTACAGTGAGACAGGTAAAAAAAATTGCTGTCGAGGAAGGAATTCCATATCACCAATCAACTGTGCCTAAGTAGCGGTGTCTGAGGAACCTTCTAGGACTCTCTGGAAGTTGTATCACCTAATCTTGGCGCAGACTATTCTAGATATTTCGAGAACCTTCGAGAAATGTTCTCACGAACGTCATGCGGCAGGGAGCGCAAACCGTGACACATATCGCTGATGATTGATTGCAAAGATAAGGTACGCAAACGTGGCCGCTTACAAGGCGATGTCGAAAGAATGTGTCAATCGACTCAAATGCGAGCAAACAAACGCTTTATGGAGCACACACAAATTACGGAATGTACATTGGGCAAAATCGCGCCAGGAAACATTACATCAAAAAGAGATTAAATAAATGATGGATCAGCATTCGAGTGCATCGAGAACTTTGATCGTGTCGGGGATTTTCTTCTTTTACTTGTCTCATTTCTCGCTGAGCAACCGCAGCTGAATTCGACCGTTTATGCAAACGAACACGAGTCGCGACAATTTACCCCTCTGATCTTATCCTCCATATTCTTGATGCTCTCTTCAATTTCATATTGATCGAAGGCTACCTCTTCTTCGTGAACGCTGTCTTCGGGCAGACAAATATGTTTCGGGATGCAGAACACATGCTTTAGTGTGTGTTCCTGAAAAATTCGTAAGTTATGCGTTGTTGAGGAGAGAAGGGATTGACGCAGTCGACCTCCAACTTGTTGAGATTGTTGGTGAAGACGGACTGGCGAGTAATCCGCTTGAGGATGCACTGCTCGAGCCGTCGCTTCATTTGCTCGTCGGTGCCCTCTGGCAACTGTGTCATCAGCTGGGAATCGATGGCTCTCTTGGCCGCCTGACTCACCGCGTTGAACACTAAAACGGTACTCATTAAAGCCTCAGTCTGTATACACCTACCACCTCAGCTTAGGCCGGAACTTGCACCGCACCAGCAAAAAAACCTTTTTGATTAGTGCTAAATGCAGCAAGTGATTATTACATCGTACTGATTGCATTTCTCCTTTAATTTTTGGTTTATGTTCTTTCCATCGATATCTGTTTATCATGCCTCATGTGTTCCTCTATCCACTGTTTACCTTTTGATTAATATATTGCATGTTCTTGCAACTTAATGTGACCGGTCACGATTAGACAAAAGATAAGAGTACTAAACAAAACTACCTGCAATTGGCGCTAATGAACTACGGTTTACGGTAGGTGTGGTATAACTTTCGGGCACTCTCCTTACCAGCATCAGTGAATCCGCGCGGCGAGAACTGAAAGAACTGCGTCTCGTACTCGTGCGGCGTGGTGAAGTGCAGATTCGTCTCGTCCGTCTCCGACATTTCTGACCACGATTTGATCGCTTTCACTTTGCAATCAACTGCCAATTGAAATTCATTAACACTCCCATTATCTTATCAACCTTGACAATAAGCCGAACCGTCGGCGAACAGCAGTGAATAACTGTTTCACAGAGGAAATTGAAGAAAAAAAAGAAAACGAATGCACTTTATTGTCACAAACATCAGGAACGTCAAACAGTGCAGCAAAGAAAGACAGAAAGGCAAGTAGGCGGCTAGCGCAAATGGATGAAACTCTCGGTGAACTGTGTGCAGTAGTAGAACTCGGAAGAAGACTTGGAACTTTGACTGTCATCGGTAGGTTCGAGCTTGTAAGCTGCGAAGGAGCAGAGCGGCTGGCGACGGAAATGGACGGCTGATCGCGCGACCGTGGCGTTCGCTTGTTTGAACGTCGACTCAATGGACCACGTCAGAGGGGATGTTCTGCAACGCGCTCACAGTCTCCACTTTATAACATAGTGAAAACCGTGTATACCGGTAAATACACGACTGGTGGATTTTGATCGGTGCAAGCTATTTTCCATTATATACGATTTTTGCCCTGTACAATATATAGGAGGTCGAAAACTTGGAACCGGTCGAAGCTGACCGCTATTAACGAAATATCAGTAAAAGTGAAATCGCTATAAACGAATTGTAGTTTAAATCTCTTTGTGATAACAACGATCTCCCATTTGAACACCGTAAAACTAAATTCAATTCTATACTTTTCATTGCGAGATCCGCTTATCTTTGTATTTTTGGTTTAAATATGAACCATTAATCGGATCGTAAAATTACGATGATACAATAGGAAAGTAAGAGCGAACGACATACATTTCGAGAATGGCGGAGGGGACGTCGGTCACGCCGACCTGCAGCTCAAAGGACAAATCCTCGTACGGCTGATCACGTTTATAGCAGAACCGATGAAGTACCTCTCTGCAAGAATCGATGTATGCATGAATAAGATTCTGAAAAGATTCTTCGGACAACCTAATTGAACGAGTCTTAGTCGATTACTCCGACTGGACGATGCGAGATAAGAGAATAAGATAAGATAAGAAATCATACCGAGCAATAGCCGTCAGCTTGTGTACAGGCAGCTTCAAAAAGTTCTGACAGATGGTAACCACTTCGAAGGAGGCGTGCAAAGGACGCAGCGCTTCAGCCTGATCTTCAGGCGAGTCTTCCGTACGGAACAGCGGCTGCAGCAGAGCGCAATTCGCTAGCAAACCTAAAAAGTGACCTCAACGTTCCACATTGCATCTTTTTCTTTCGTCAACCTTTCAAGACAGTCACATCAGCGTCCGGCTAATAGAATGCGCACTATTCTGTGCGGGTTTACCTATCAGAAACCGTTACAAATACAAGCCGCAGAGTTCTTATTTAAGACTGTCTATTCTAACTTTCTGCATAACTTAAAGCATCACGCAAAACAGCATGAAGCCCTTCGGCCTCTAATCATAAAAAGGCGGTACTTGAAAGGAGAAGCAGAAAACTGACCAGATGTGCCGAAAGCATCAATGTAGTCGCGCCGGAACTTCCCCAGGCCGATTTCGAGCGTCATCTGAATCGGCGTCAGTCCCTCCAATCGTGGCAACCTCAGTTGATCCGTGCACGCATCTCGCACTAAGCGAGCCACCGAACTGCCGTTGTCGCCGTGCACCTTCAAATCATTCATACAACTATACGCTACAAGCTATGCACAATACGCTATGCGCTACATAAAACACGCTACACACAAAACGCACCATTGGTTGCAGCTCTCTTCCCTTCAGCGCAGTCAAGACTATGTTCAAACACTTGATCAGATGATTGTTGTCCGTGCACTCTGAAATAAACAGTCCAACCATTTTCAATTATCTATTTATGCGCAGTTACCTTTGATCAGTAGCCATAAACGCTCGGTAAAGTCGAGTTCCCTTCGACCGAAAGTCGCGGCGTCGCCCGCAGAAGCCTGCCGATCGGACACGAACAGAGCCGACTGCGACTCTAAAATGTCGACAATTGCTGTCAGAGCAGACCGACGCCGTTCCACCGCCGGTAATGAGCGTAATGTGGCGCAATGAGTGCGCAGTCCAAGGCGTCGCTTTATTCACCCGTCATTAAGATTAAATTCAGGGATAACCCGATTTTCGTTCTCCTAAGAGAACTTTTGGGTTCGACTTCAAAATCCCCCCATCGTCGTCGTTCTTTCGATTCAACTCTACCCCTCATACAAAGACTGTTAAGAGCACAGAGTAAACGGTCACCTTTGACAAGTCGCATTACTGCATCTTCGACAGTAGTGCCGCAGTCGTCGACGACGCCGCTTCCGGCCCAGACCATCTGACCCGTTCGCAGCGCATTGGCAAAATTCTGAGAAGTAGCACGATGAGGAAAATACAAGGAGATCGATACAGTATACCAAGAGATTGTGTAGCTCGAGGCAGCGGTCGAAGTGCGGAGTGCGCGAGTCAAGCCAACCCGGCCGAACTGTCTGCAAATGGACTGCTAAACAGACCTGCATCGTGGACGTCATATGATAAATTAATCCCAGCTAAGCGTCGCCTCACCCGAGCGGCAAGTTCTGGGGTAGGAAAGATAATAGCAATGTGAGGAGAGTAAAATGTGTTCATAGAGCAGTTTTAATTTCATAAAATGGTTTGCAACTACGCGACGAAAACTTTGCTAAGAGCGGCGTCCAAGTCTATGTGAGGATGCGCCCCTCCCCTAACCACCGACAGGCGCCAACGTCGGCAGCTGAACAGAAAACGACGAATACGGTTGCAACTCTTACGACTGCGAGAGTAGCATGCGCCGGCGGCTTCTTGAGCATTTGTTCATCTGCCGAGCACTTCCACGACGCGCTCACACTCAGTCGTCCCGAAATGCGATCGCTTTCTTCATCCCCATCCTCGCTGTCGTTCGTCTCCAGCAATGGGATCAGCTCGATCTGGCATCGTGCCATTGTTGTTTCCTGAATTTAACCCGAAACTTGACTAGAGTCGAAATAAACTTAAGTAATTAACAAATTAAACTAACATACTAAATGGTTAGGAAAGTGGAGTTACCTGGCAATGGGCAAATCGTCGCGACGAATCACAGCGCGCCGCGAGCCATTCAGAACTTCCACGCCCTTCAACGACAAATCTAAGACAATTAGGCATAAGATGACAAATTATCTTACCCTTAGCTGTAGCGACCGAGGTAGCAAGACCAGATTCAGTTTGTCGAATACCGAGGAGAACGGTGCACATGGCGTCGCGTCCATCGCAAGCAACCCACATCTGTGTCCTTTCGCCAGTTGGCACCGTCGCCGAAGATATGCTCGCGGCTCGCTCCGCAACTAGTCGACTGAAAACGAATTCACGAACATCGACCAAGCCGACATTCGACAGCAGTACTCACCGGGCTTCTTGTACGGACAAGGGATTGCAAGCGAACGCGTCAACCGCCTTCGAGCTCATCGTCAGCAGCGAGCGATTTTCCGGTTGCATCCTCGACTGATGCAGCAAGTCGACTTTCAGAGGCGAGCCGTCAAACTCGGTCATTGTGTGATCGACGGCGTCGTCGATCATCGACCGTTCGACGACGACTGACTAGAACCCGCGCGTTAATACGTCCAGTAAGCGGATGATGGTATCCTACTCGATCATTGGAAGCAGCAGAGTCCACCAACACGTGCACGAGGGACGACGACGACACGGCGCCGATCACCGTTACCTCATCCACGCTCACCATCCGCACTCGGTAGCCATCAATCTAAAGCAATCAACTGTCCTCTTATTCTTATCACCTCTATCGTTCACGCCCACCTGAGTGTCCTCCGAAGGCGAAGATAACACATCTTCAGGTATATTGTTGAGCACATCGATTCGCACCATGATAGCGCTCTCAGCTTGAAGCGAGACATTTTGTATTTGAACAGTCCGTATTTAGTCAGTATCGATTGGGATTGGTATCGAATGAACGATAGCTGTACATGAAAAAGACTGCATTGTGGATCATATTTATTGCCCAAAAACAAGCTTCGATTACAACGACCCATATTTGGTTGGTGTTGGTAGCACAATCAACAGCGCGAATAAACAGCGAAGTAAAGCCGACGAATACTAACGGGAGAGCCGCCTACCTCAAACAAACAAGAGGGTAGAAAGCTCAGGGATGCAAAGGTAACCTCCACGTCTCCCCCAGAGCTTTCATAATGACCCCGCAAGGACCACACCTGTCGGCCCAAGCAGACGTTTCTCCTCCTTAACTTACAAGAAAAATAAGAACGTGAAATGATAGCACCGTGCAAACTTACATAACGCACGAAGCGAACCATAATCGAGTAATACGAACAATACGAAACTAACGAAAAACTACGCTTGAACAGCTAAGAGGATGATTGCGGCGAATAACAATAGCGGCGACACACCAGACACAGATGATAACTGTCAATGACGAAGAACACGATCATTCGCTTCTCTTCGCCTTTCCTTTCTTGGGGGAAGACTTCCTCGGCGACAGCGTTTGCTGCGGCGCTTTCGGCGTGCTGACGACGCGACGCGTGACAGTGGTTTCTTCTTCGCGAAGAAGCGTTTTGCCCGGGCGACTGTAGCGAGAAGTGGTGGTGTAGTCATCGCGGAGAGGGGAGGTATAGTCCTGGCCAAGAGAAGAGCTATAGTCTTGACGGACAGGAGAGTCGTAGTCTTGGCGAGCAGAGGCGTTATAGTCTTGACGGGCAGGGGCGTTGTAGGCTTGGCGGGCAGGGGTTTGCCGAAGACGGTAGATTTTGAGAGGGTCGAGGGGAGTTTCGCCAGAGCGCGCAGCCCATTGATAGAAGATGGAGCCGAAGAGGATACAGATGCCCCAGATAATCAAGATGTACTCGGCGCGATTGTCGAACTTAGTGCCGCAAATGGCGTACCACTCGAGAGGCGGCTGTCCCTCGGTCGTCTGCGGCGGTCGGCCCTCCGGCAGGCAATGGAAGTCGAACATTTTCTCGTCGTAGCGCGTCGGACACAAGTACTTGTCCTTCGTTAGCACCTGCAATGAATCCATTCAGGTCGGNCCCTCCGGTAGGCAATGGAAGTCGAACATTTTCTCGTCGTAGCGCGTCGGACACAAGTACTTGTCCTTCGTTAGCACCTGCAATGAATCCATTCAGGTCAGATGTGACACCCTTATCAACACTCTATATCACATTTAGTTTACATTTGTGGATCAGCAAAAAGGAACCTCGCCAGGCACTGAAGTTGGCGAAAATGAGCTCGCTTTTAAGTGCGAAAACACCGTTTTTCACCAAGAATGGTAGTCGTTCCTTGGTTCTTATGTACCTAAATTGATAGAAAAAAGCGCTATCGACTTTCGAAGCAGTTTTTCGTATTCATTCTAAGATTTCTTACTGCTGATCAGCTAATTTCGACTATAAGAATGCATGGATGGATTCGAATTTCGAATCGAACAAGATGGATAATTCATAAAAAATTTGTTAGAACACGGCGGACAAAGACAACGTTGAAAAACCGTACCAATCCGCTTGGTGTCAAAACACTCTGCTTCAAGTGGCACGGTCCAATCGGCTGATGGAGGCCTTCAGCTACGATGTTCAACGGGTCGGCCACCAACACCAGCACCATGTAGAAGAGGTAGTGAACGCAGACGGCGAGAGCGAGCTCATCGAACCAATAACGACGAACTCCTGCAATGGAACTATCAGATCGTCTTCGCTCACAGCGCGGCTTGCAATAATACGCTTTCCAGTTGGTCAGTAATGACACATCGAAAACGAATCGGTTTCATATCGCGTGCTTAAGTAATAAAATGAGCTATAGCACATTTAAAACATTTAAATGGAGTATAAAGTCATACGTAAGTCATTTTTTCATGTTGGCGTATTTGCTGCCAAATAGTGTAAGAATTTGCGTAAACCATTTTCTGTGACATTTTGTTCATTAATGATTATGACGTTACCTCTCAGCGGACGCGCGAGGGGATCCTTATTCTGTCGGTCGGCGACGTAGACGATGACGGCGTATGTGGCGAGGAAGATGCAAGTTGTGATTTCCGAGTGAACCTTGAGGTAGTCATGCATGGGATGGTACAGAAGACCAAACTGGAGTGTTCCCAGCCAGAAGGCGCCAGTGCCGGCCAGGAATACGCAGATGAACTCGCGAATGAACCTGAAATTCACGGCGTTCCATTGCATCTCTCGATCATATTTCTAATTTCTTCGTCAACAAGAAAAAGCCTGAATACCACAACCCTGAGAATCGTTCGAATATCATCGCGGTATCAATAAAATATATGTTAAAGACTAGCACGTGAAGGACGAAATACCGCCGTTAGAACTTAAATTTCCCGCGCGAATGTGATCGCAGTGAGACCAAAATGATTACAGATACTTTATGACCAATGAAAATATGAAAAAAGCAAACATATTTCGTACAGTTTCCAGTCGTATTCCCGAGGCACGAGGAATTTCCGAGCGAGCGTGAGAATCCAGACGAACGAGCAAGCGAAGCTGGCGTGGAAGTAGTAGCTGTTCCACGGCACCCAGTACATGCGGTCGTAGAGGTTCGGGTCCGTGTCGTGCCACGTCCACCACAACAGCTTGATACCCATAATGTCATACGGCATGTCCAGCATTACCGCGCCCAACCCAACGGCTGGTCCTTCCGCCCACCAAGGCAGGCGCATTCTGCAATTAGCTATTGTAATCGTTAATAGTCAAAACCATCATATATTTAAAATTCTAATTGAAAACGTTTTGTATGGATATTCCTTCACGTTTTGATTATTAATACTATACCTTATAGATTCTGACGACTCATATGATTTGTACACTCGCAACTTTTCATCAATAAGGACAATAGAGATGATTGAATCAGACAAATTGCTTTAAATTCATAACTTATCATTCCACTATTTATTGTATAGAATAAATCAATCATTAATTCTAGATAAAAATTGTCTCGCGACGAAGAGTGACGTAATGGAGGAGCTAATCTCGACCGACTACCATATGTGACTCTACTAACTGATAGAAACATGATAATTCAACATTAACAATCTGCTAACAACATTCAAAAGCACAACCGACAAAGGAAACAAGAGAGATACCTTCTGACGAAGACGTATGCCGTGTAATCGAACATGTGATAGATACCCAGCAGGATATAGAGCGGGGCGCGCATACCGAAGAAAGTGAGAATGCCCTGAGCTTGCCAAAAGTTGTCCAAGTCGGGAATCCAGTAACAGAGGTTCTCCACATTGAGAGCGTGGATAAGAATGCCGATCCATACGTACAAATAGCGTCCGCCCTTGCGCCAAGCTGCAAATTCACTCTTTATACCATTTTTGCTTCACATTGGACACTTTCCAAACCAAACTGGCCATTATTCCTATCAAATCAAACATTTTTCAAAAATATTAAATACAATGTCTAATTTATTTTGAAACTTGCCTCATTTAAAACGAGAATGACTCATCTTAAACAAGGAAGTCACCATTGTCACATTGCCATTTCCCACGATATTTTTGTCATAGACTGATAATTTTCTTGTGCTTTGTTTGCTCATAATAATTACTTTCCCACAGGGCTGTGACGTCGAACTCACAAAGGAGACATTCATAAGAGTCCGGTAGGATTCTAATTTTGTTCCGTCTTAATTACCTTGTCAGTGAAAATGACGGATGAATAACTTTCGCTTTGTTAAATGGGAACTGCGGTCACCTCTAGTCAAAAGGAATGTACCACATATTGTTTTCAGCAACCGATGACAAGCTGCCTAGCAGTAAATTAATTAAAGTAACAAATTCGCACCGTGAATGAATGTTAGAGCACAGAGGAAGAAGAATACTATTTCAGCGGCGAAGAAGCTCGTATGATTGTCAATGATTTTTCTCGGGTCTTGCGCCTTGCACCACCAGTCTGCATTCTGCAAGCAATTCTTTGTCAAATATCCAAATACAACAGTCATTCACTACTCTTTAAACTACATTTTTAAAAGTTAAACTTATTCGCTTCAAGTTTAATTGCTGACTAAGATTGTAGACGTAAAAAGAAATTTAAAATGCTGTTTATGAGTCATATGAGGGGGCGTTGTATCATTATTTATGAGACTGATAACTTCCGTATTATTGCTAAGCGTGTTTCAACACCTACACCAGTTGAGTGGGACTCGTTTAAAGTGCGAGCGAGCGAAACCAAAAAATAAGGCAATGAACAAGGCGTTTGATGTATGATATAGCACCCTTTCTCACACGAAAATATCTCTCGGTCTTGTGAACTATTTTCGTATTTTTAATGTCACTGAAGGCATGAACGAAAGATTTGCATACCACAACTAAGTTCACAGCTCTGTCGGTGATGCTTTTGCGCCAAGCTTCGGACACATTAAACGGCAAATAGTTGAAAACGTATTGATCCAGAATGAAGTCCATCTTGTTCGTTTTTCACTTNCTGTCGGTGATGCTTTTGCGCCAAGCTTCGGACACATTAAACGGCAAATAGTTGAAAACATATTGATCCAGAATGAAGTCCATCTTGTTCGTTTTTCACTTACCTGAAAATAAAATCGCTATTAAAGAACTGTTAGCAAACATCAATCGCGCAAAGGATTAATAATCCATCGATCTTCGCTAGCTTGACGTTAGCCCAGTAAAATCTACCATGGAGAATTCCACCCAGGTATGGCTGCATGTATCATAGACGCGCTTAGTTGGACGACGTCATCGCGTAAACTTACGCTTATGCATGATTATGCTGCATGCCGTGCCGGACTGTCCGCGCGCTTGTGCTACCCACGCGCGCCATTCTTTCATTTGAATATTTGCTCTTACGGTAGAGTGAGTATCTTTTCTTTGTTTAGTCTCTGACGTGCAAACTACGTACTTGGGGCGCGCGCTTCGAACAACTTATAAACATCGCCGTCAAATGAGAAGGTGTACACTGTTCAAGTTTCCCTGAAGTTCTCCAAAATGCATCGCAGACGGAGGAAGAAGCAGAGATTCACACACCTCTGACCTTCATTCACAGAAGGTATTCATAGACGAGACACTGAGAATGATACGCGCTGATTATGGTCGAATTGTCTTTCCTTTCTAGAACGCCGTAGGAACAGTTGAGACTGGAGGAAAGGTATTGCAGAGAAACCGAACGCCTTCTCTGTCCAGCTCGAAGTGCTTTATCCTGTTTGGATCGTCAAAATCATCGCACTCTCACTCGATGCCCGCATTCTTCGAACCGCAATTTACCGCCTGCTTCGTTTAAATGCGGTAAAGCACAAGGTCCAATTGATTTTCATTGCACTAATTGTTCAGGACACGCTTTTCTTTATACTTCAATCATCTAGGAACATACAACCACCAATACACAAAACTGAACATAATAAATCCGAGAGGAAAGAGCGCCCTGGAGAATTTGTCGATACGCTCCGCTCGGCTTTTCTGCTTTTCGACGTATTGCTCGCCTCCTCCTTCGAGCAGTGCGCTCGACGCTTTTTCGTTGCCTCTCCCTTTTGGAACTTCGATTCGTATTTCCTCATCGATAACCAGAGGTCGGTTCTTGATAAATCGATACTGAACGTAATCTGTCGAATGAAAATTGTCGCCCAACTCTTCTTTGTGGGAGAAAGCGGCGTTCGCCTGACTGTTGCTGAACACTACTGTCTTCGCGCTCGACGGACTTTTCTCTTTTCTATTGTGTCGTCTGCGACCCGAAACGGCCGCTTCCGCTGACAAAGCCTGCTAAATTAGTAGTCGGAATAAGCTTTTTGGTACAGCTTGACGTGGCGTACCGAATCACTGACTGACCCTTGACGTTCCACTTCAAATTGTCGATGGTAGCGGTCCCGTCGGGCATTGTACCTTTTCTGCTCATTGCTGCCAATGTAGTTGACAACAGCGTACTCAATTAGAGCGCCAAACACAAATCTGCATCCATATATATATTTGTATGTCATTCGGCTGGACGCGCAACTTTGACTTACAGCACGCAGGCTCCAATCCTGCAACAATTGCCTTAGGTATAATGAAAAAGTGATTGAGCACAAACCATATGTCAATGGCCTTGCTATACGATACGGGTGGCAGCACGGCATTAATCGCTGAAGTCGTTGAAATTGAAACGACATTGATTATCAGGGGGCGGCGGGCTCACATTGCGACTGAGTAGTGATGGTGAGGAGAGTCACTATGGTGAGAGGAACCCGAGCAGGTGCCGACCGCCAATCAATCCAGAAGCTCACGCAGCTAACGAACACGAGCATGGTGGAAGGAATGTACAACTGGAGAATAAAGTAGGACGCTTGACGCTGCAGTAAAAGTTTCACACGAAGACAACTGTAACTCCCTGAAAGCGTTGCGCAATTGTATACCTCACGATACGTCGATGAACGCCAAACAGTGGACCGGTTCTATATTGCGTACTTCACTTAAAGTATTGTTAGTGGGTATGCATTAGCACGGCGTAAAGAGCGACTTTAGTTAAAGTACGCGATATAAATCCAATTCATCGCGTCATCGTACCGGTCGATGTAGTGCTAGAACACTCCTCGGCAAAGTATTTCGTAATTTCAAACTTTGGAAGATCCTTCGGAATGGCTTTTGTATCGGGAATAGTGTCGAGTTCGGAACTCGCCGTCGGTTGGAAGAGAACGCTTTCTGGACTCCATTGAAAAATAATATCACTAGTCGTGAAGGCGTCTTAATGGAACATCGTACTTGATTTCATACGACATTATTAGATTAGGGAGTGGCTTACAGCTGGCGAAATCAATGACACACGTCTGATTGTCGTGAGGGAAGAGCATCAAGTCCATCGGGCATGAGAATGTCATCGTCAAGCTGCAAAGCGCGCCAGCTTAATCGTACTGAACTGGAATAGGGTTTAACGGCTATTTTTGCTCATATCATAGTGTCTCCTTTTTTCACCCAAGTACAGTAGAAGCCGGTTAAGTGCCTCTCGAAAAAGGATTTATCGCCTCTCATCTCCTACGCTTTACGTTCTAACGGACCGGGATTAGTGCAAAAGCGGTTGAATGCTGGTTAGGACTGCGTCCCGGGGTGCTGCACCACTTCGGGTCTCAATGTACAACTACAATATGAAGCGTTGTGGGGTGGAAAGCGCTACCGCTTGTTGTATCGAATCCAGCCGGTGGGATGAAGCAGCATCGAGTGGTTCGGCTTGTCCACCTCGTGCTCATGGCCGCTCTGCTCATTTTGAAAGAAAGTGTCGGGAAACCAGGGCCGCTGGTCTTGCGCGAGACGGAGCCAGTCGTTCGGTCGGAAAATGGAATTGTTGAGCGCCAATCTGCTGTCGTGCCACTCTTGTACGAATCTCAGTTGAGCTTTGAATTCCATCTTGACGTCATCGAAACCACTCAATGAGAGAACGTTCACTGTCACGTTGACGAACACCGGATATGCGACTGCAAGGTAAATGCAACTTCGTCATTCGACATCAGACATGCGCTCCGATCGCGGCTTTGGCGTGTAAATAGCCCGAGTATTTTTACTTCTTAAGTTGGCGACCTTTTTTAAAAAGAGATCGTCAAAATCTGCCGACTAAAAGCGGCTTATTACATTCAACATGTGTAAGCGTACGCAAAAAAACGTAAGCCCCGAGTCGCTTGCGGCCGCACGAACGACACTTCTTTGGAAGTAAATATACCTCCTTTATCTCAAAAGCATACATCTCTTAGACATAACGGACGACGACGCGATGGGCGCGTACGCATTTCAAAACATTCCATTCAGTCGTACCTTCGCCCAAGTTGGTGATGGTTTTTTTAATCCCCTTCGGACGCACTTTGCTGCTGTAATTTTGGAGCAGCCGCGTCACAGCAGCCTGCTCCAAACTCAGTCGGTCATCGTAGTAAGCAAAAGTAAGACTGAAAAGGACAGAGTAGGAAAGTGAACAGGGCGAGTAGGGCTTAAAGTACCAGGAAGAGGAGAGCGTAGCGCATAGCAGCTTGTAAAGCCAGAGGGTTTTCATCGCGTCCCCTCCCGTTGAGACGGCCGACTCGGATCAGGTAGATTTTATCAAGGGCCCGCGCCAACGGCGATAGCCGCATGAATATTTACGGTCGGTCGCCTGGCGCTCGACTCCATCGCTCGCCGTCCGACGAAGCAATTCAGCGATCGAGTGCGCCCGTCGTCGCCCGCTGAGCAAACGCCAGCCGCAGAAAGCGGTCATTTTACTCAATTTCCTGCTCGTCTCCACGCTTGTCACACCGTCCTTTTCACCGCATCCGCCAACATTCCGCACTCTTTATCTTGTTAGAAACCTCTCGAGGCGCACGAAGCGGACACAGACTCATGCTCTTAATCGTGACGTCATATCTATTGCTTGCTGTTCCTGCTGAGGTGCGCATGTAGTTTCAATCGCAGTTTAGGCATTTACCGTCTAAGTAGAAATAGAAATCTCGAGCGCAATAAGAAAAGAATCACGGAGGCGCGATGATTGCCGACTGGTCTTTGATCCTGACGGCGTCAGTAATCGGCATCGTCGAGCGGCGACTGTAAGACACGGCCGACGAGACGCGGCTGTCCCAATTGGGGGGCTGCAGCTTAACGGCGGCGGCCAAGTACATTTGCTCAGCCGCTACAGTCTGCTTCTTGCGAATCAGGTGGCGAAAGCACAACCATTTAACCCAAATAAAGTACACTTCGATCGACACGACGGCGATGCAAATGCTCAGCGCCAACGTCAGCTGCCAGTTAATCTCCGTGTTCAGTTTTTCGATATTATACAGCGCGGCTCCGAATATCGCTGCGCCACCGACGATGCCCACTAACAGAACGATTAGATGAGGGACGATCATGTAAGGCAAGGGCGCCTTGATGCCAATCAGCTGGAGCAGCCCCGTCGCCAACCACGCTATTTGTATGATCAGAAACGGGAGAAGGTACTCAAATTTCACCACTGGAGAGAACACTGGGTTGAAGTGGGCGTACTTGTCGGCGCCGGCTGTATAGTTGGTAAAGGTAAAGATGAGCGAATGGCAAAGGATGAGCACTTCGGCGATCGTTATACACAGAGTACCCGTCGTCACCCGCAACCACCCGCACAAACACATAGGTTCCGTCTTGTCGTTGAACAGCGCCAACGTCGACATGATCGAGCTCCGCCGTCAACAGGCTTTCATCACGAGAGAAGGGCGCATGAAAAGCGCGTGCCAGTCGGGAAAGTACGCTGCTTGAGCACGCAAGAACGAACACTGCGTTGTTTTCGGGCTGAGTATGGCTGGCGCCACAAGGCTGCGGGGCGATTAGAGCGCGTCCGCCGTCGCCCCTGGACACTTGTTGCCATGACGCTCCCTCGAAAGCCGATGCTTCGTCTCCGCCGCCGTTCCATTCTTCGAGCGCTTGACAGCAATTGTTGCTCTATTGTCGACATATTTTGCAGCTTTTTCGCATGACGTCAGCGTTTCTATACAGAAGCCGCTATACAGAAGCTTCAAAAGAGTCCGATACCGCCCACTGGCCACCGGCCATGCAATAATTCATCATTGTGTGCCGATGCGCGCGGATGCGCTAAATCGCAAACATTTGCCCCAAAGAGGCGGCGGCGACAGCGGCGCGGCTGTGGAGGTGGACAAGAGGCCAACGATAATCTCTGCAAGCGCCGCCACGGCAGCGTACAAACAAAAAAACGCACGCGCATCGCTAAGAGGTGGGTCACGAACGATGCGCGCCTGGACGCCTCCGCTGTTTACTGTCTGAACACAATCATAACAGAACAGAAGTAATTACGGTGGCCGATGACCGTCGCTCGCATCGGAACGTTTCGGTCGCGTTTACCGACGAGCAATGCGCCGTGGAGTGGCTGGTGCGAAAGGCAAAGAGCGCAAATGGGGCGCAATAGAGAGAGGCGCCATCGACCGTGTGAGCAAACAAATCCTCAAGTGGAATTGCGCATTGCGGACGAGAGCGTCGAGTGTGGCGAAGATGACCAGCAGCAACAGCAGGACGGCAGTCGAGCCAGACGAGCACATACCAGTCGACAATATTCGAAAATTTTAAACTCTGCAAATTCTTCAAGTCTGGACTGAGGGTTGGTGCACAGGCCTACAAAGAATGCATTGTCAATTCTTTCACTTTTGTGTGTGTGTTTGAATCGGCGGCAAGGGACGCTCGACGCGTTCGACGCCTCTGAGGAAGCGGGGGCGACTTGCTGCGCCGAAGGAGGAGTGGGATTATGATTCAAGCACGGTTTTTTCGTCGGTGTCACGATGTTGCGAGAAAAGATGGCGCTTCTTTGATTGTTCTCGTGAAGTGGACATGTGAGCTGCTAGGCAGGCGCCGCGCTCGAGTCGAACACAGAAAAAGGGACGACAAAAAACAAACAATTGCGCGACCAATCGTCGAGTCCCAGGGCGGCGCCTCGACCGATGGCTCGCGCCGATCGCCGCCTCACGGAGCGTCGTGCTGTTGACTCTGGGCGAATCGTCGTCGAACGAATCCACCCGAGGCGCCCGCGACAACCCGCCCAGCGGCCGCTTCGACCGCTTTAAATCGCGCCCATCGATGCGAATGTCATTGTCCAGGAGTCAGGGCGGCTCAACCGGTCATCTGCTTTTCCCCACTATTTAAGCCGTCGGCAGCTCGGCTCATTCCTCATTTGTGCTCGGCATCGCCCGCAGTCCGCAGGCGCACAATGGCCTACGTCTCCTTCGCCTTGGTGCTTTCGACGGTCGGCTATGGTGGGCCACTTCGATTAATGTTCGGCCAATGGATCTGACGATTGGATTATTCGTTTCAGTATACGCCAAGTCGGAGATTTTCGAAGGTAAGGTATGCATGACCGTCGAACACTTCCACGCCGGCCCCACGCCGACGGACTTCTTCGAATGCACTCCGCTGAGCGACGATGAAGTCGCCCGATTGTACGTCGTTCATTTCTTCTTCGGCCTTTCGCCTTTGCTCATCAGACCGTTTTGTTGTGCAGCAAGCTGTCAAACAAGTACCTGGGGACGTGGAGCACGCGCAAGTGCCCCACCGGGTTCGAGTTTGACGAATCGCGACAGCGCTGCGAGGAAAACAAGAAGCGACGTCGCCAACAGGCCGCCTGCAGTCTCAACCCCAACTCTATTGGCTGCCAGCAACAATGCCAAGGTGCTCTTTCGCTCAACAACGCTCTCCAGTATCCTGCAACGGATTTATATTTTGCTTCAGCGAACAACATGAACCCCGCTCAAGGTGGTCAGTGCGACTGGTTGACTGCGACTTTGCAGCCCGACACGTCCAGCAACTCCTATTTCATGCAGTGCGCGCCGCAGAATCCTGGGTGAGTGTGCTTTGGCGACTTTTTGCAGATCCGAGCGGCGTCAGCGTGGGGCAGTAGAATTAGGGCCGGGAGGGGTGGGAGTAGTGGCGGAGTGTTCCGCATGTGGTTGTTGTCGGATCGTACTGCTGTTGACACGCGCCGACCAGGCCGAACGGACTTCTCTCGGCGTTCGACGTTTCACCCGATTAGCGTAGCGCGAGGCCGGCTTTTCCGTCGGAAAGCCCGGGTGATCAGAGGACATGCTTTCATCGGCAGCTTTCAGACAGTCTTGCGGCGAGTGGGTGCGCATGCCGTGCACGCCGGGCACCTCCTTCGACCAGATGGCCCAGATCTGCGTGCCCCAGCAGGTGCAGCAGATTCCGAACGCCTGCGGCCCTAGCGCCCAGCCCGTGTGTGGATGTGCCGCTCAGATGCCCGCCCAGCAGCAGTGTCCCGGTGCCTGCAGTTGCCAGCAGCAATCGAACGTGTGCTGTCAGCAGACGCAGCAACAGCCGACCTACATGCCCTCACCAACACCTATGATGCCAGGTAAGCTCTCCTGTCCACTTTTCGCTCTTTCATCATCGCCGTCGCTGCTGCGTACCGTTTGCACTTTGGAGTACTTAACTACTCACTCGCTGTGGTGTGGAGTGTGTTGTTGTTGTTGCGTCACTATCGCTTGCCTGTGTCAGTGGTCTCTGATCTCTTTCAACTGGCTGTCGTGCTGTCGGGATTAGAAGGAGGCGTGTTGTTGTTCAACTGGAACAAGTGCGGCGACAGCTTAAGCGCTGGGGCGACGCGTCACAGCTGTCTGAGTCAAACGAAGCAGCGGGTGGGAGCAAACAGCGATCCGGTTGTACGCGTTGTGGGCGAGTAGGACAGTGGAGTGCGCTTTGATTGTTGTTTACGTTGGTGGTTTTCTTCGCGCTCGAGCTGCTGTCTGGCGAGCTGTGCTGGTGAGCTTTTGTTTGGGTTTCGGTGGCATTTCGTCATAGCGCTTCTCGCTCGGATTTTCTTTTCACTCGCCCGCCTACTCGTCACTCGCCGCTCAGACGACTTAACAGAAACTGACCGTCTCTCGCGATTACAGCATTGTTCACCCTCATTTAGCCCGTTGTCCCGGCGGACAATACCCGATCAGTAGAAGCTGCTCGGACGGCTGCCCTTCTAATTGTCAATGTGTGCCGACTATCGGGTGTTGCCGACAGAACATCAACAGCCAGCCGTCGTACTACTCTCCTCAGCCTAACTATCAAACTCTTTACCAACAGCCTTACCAACAACCTAACAACTACTGTAAGCCTCTGCGAACACGAGAGCACTCAATTTTTCTTTCCAGCGTTCTCTATACTGTCCCTCTAACATCTTTGTTCATGCACGTACATTAGTCACAGCTCATTCTTCTGGATCGCCAAAGAAAAGCCATCTCTTTTTCAGTTTGCTCTGGATCCGGAGCGCCGCCCGTTTGCGGTTGTGATGCCGGATGCCCACAAGGTAAGCTTCTGCATGAAAAAAATAAGACATCGGTTAACTGATGAGATTTCAGCGACCTCTTGTCAGCCGTCTGTCGGTTGCTGTCCCACCATGCAACAGCCGACGACTCAGATGGGTACGACGAAATTATCAATGCGTATACTATTTATTCGCTAAACACATTTTTTAGCTTGCGCCGGAAGCGGTGCCGCTCCAGTGTGCTCATGTGACATGGGATGCCCGCAGGGTATGTTTGTGTGAAAGTCGACATTTCTGATAACACACTGTTCATTTTAGCGACCTCTTGTCAGCCATCGGTGGGCTGCTGTCCCACCATGCAACAGCCGACAACTCAAATGGGTACTGTTATTTGCTCTCAGCACGCTTGATGTTAATAGAATTGTTCTTCAGCTTGCGCCGGAACAGGAGCTGCCCCAGTTTGCTCGTGCGATGCTGGATGCCCACAAGGTATTTTATTGTGAAAAACGACATATCTGATTGCGCAATGTTTATTTTAGCGACCGCTTGCCAGCCATCGGTCGGTTGCTGCCCAGTTATGCAACCTCAACCAACGCAGATGGGTACTGTAATTTGCTCTTAGTGCTTTTTTGGTACTAATTTAACGAATTCTTCAGCCTGCCCCGGAACCGGAGCCGCTCCAGTGTGCTCGTGCGATGCTGGATGCCCGCAATGTATGTTTGTATGAAAGTTGACATTTCTGATAACACACTGCTCATTTTAGCCACCTCGTGCCAGCCATCGATTGGCTGCTGTCCCACCATGCAACAACCAACAACTCAAATGGGTACTGTAATTTGCTCTCAGCGCGCTTGATGTTAATAGAATTGTTCTTCAGCTTGCGCCGGAACCGGAGCCGCTCCAGTTTGCTCATGCGACATGGGATGCCCGCAGGGTACTATTATAGTGAATATTAACGTTTCTCGATAATAAATTATTCACTTTAGCGACTGCTTGCCAGCCATCGGTAGGCTGCTGTCCAGTCATGCAACAACCTACAACTCAAATGGGTAAGATGATATTACTGTGCTAACTTCACGTAAATTGTAAATCTCCATTCCGAAGAATGCGAAAATGATTTCATAGTTATTTTTGATCACTGGTCACAAATATTGCGAATCGTAACGATCCATTACAATTTTGCTCGGGACTTAATAGTGACTATGTTTAAGCTTGCGCCGGAACGGGAGCCGCGCCAGTTTGCTCATGCGACGCTGGATGTCCTCAATGTAAGTTTATACTAATTCGCTTTCTTTGATCGATAATAATGTGTCTACTACGTGTTTAGCTACTGCTTGCCAGCCTTCCGTGGGGTGCTGCCCAGTCGTTCAGCAGCAACCAACTCAGATGGGTACGTTCCTATAAGGAGCTTACTATGAAAAGACTGAATTTCCATGTTCTTTTGCAGCTTGCCCAGGCACAGGTGCCGCCCCAGTTTGTTCTTGCGATGCTGGTTGCCCTCAAGGTAGAGATATTGAAATTTACCTTTGGGTTACGGTATTTACCCAACTGCTTTTCAGCGACGTCCTGCCAGCCATCAATTGGATGCTGCCCAACTGTCCAGCAGCCAACGATCGCCACTCAGATGCGTAAGTCGCCGTCTTTGGCTTCGCTACGACCATTCAAACGAGTAGCAAAATTTCAGCCATGTGTCCGGGCTCGAACCAAGCTCCAGTGTGTGCTTGCGAGGCGGGTTGCCCACAAGGAACTCAATGTCAACCGCAATGCGGTGGTTGCTGCCCCACGCAGAACCAGTATCAGGTCACGGTGCCAATGACACCATCGTGCCCGGGAGGAGCGCCAGCGCTTCAATCGTGCTCGGCAGGCAGTCAGTGCCCACAAGGATCCGGGTGTCTACAGGGCGCGTGCTGTCCAATGTCGTGCCCCACAGGGCAACAGGCGACGGGCTTCTGCGGTCAAAACGGAGGCTGCCAACAACAACAAACGTGCTACCAGCCCGCAAACTGCTGCTGTCAACAACAGGCTCCAACCCTCCCTGTCTGTCCGAACGGCCAGACGGCGTCGACAAGCTGCACCGCCGACCTCCAGTGCGGCGCCGGCATGGAATGCTCGAACGGTGGATGCTGCCCCATGCCTTTCTGTCCATCGGGAGTTCAAGCGAGCAGTCGCTGCGCTCTCGGCGTCGGTTGCCCAGGCAATTGCATCTGCCTCGATGGTCTCTGCTGCCCCCTCCCCCAGTGCCCGAACGGTCAACAAGCTTCGCGCACGTGTACATCGGCGATGGAGTGCGGCGCTGGCATGGAGTGCGCGAACGGCGGTTGCTGTCCATTGCCGACATGCCCGAGCGGTCAGATGGCCACTCAGCGCTGCTCGGGTCAGGATTGCTGCTGCCCACCGGGACAACAGTGCCAGAACCAAGTCTGCTGCCCCATGCCGCAGTGTCCGAACGGCCAGGTCGCCACGACGACTTGCACGGGAAGCTTCCAGTGCCAGCCGGGTTATGAGTGCACGAACGGAGGATGCTGCCCCCTGCCGACCTGCAGCGGCGGTATCATGGCCACCCAGCGGTGTCAGAACGGCGGCGGTTGCCCGAGCGGCCAGCAGTGCGAGAACGGCGTCTGCTGCCCCTGCCCCATGTGCTCCAACGGCATGCCCGCTATCCAGAACTGCGGCCCTGGCAACTCGTGCCCAATGGGATACGTCTGCGAAGGTCGGAAAAAGACAAAAACGTGTCACGAATTTTTCCAACTGTCTTTCTTTAGGTCGTGGCTGCTGCCCCGAGCCGATGCCGCTGTGCCCGAACGGTGGACGAGCGACTCAAAAGTGCCAGCGAGGATCGGAGTGCCCACCAGGCTACGGATGCACTGGTGACGGCGGTTGCTGTCTGCTGTCGCTCGAGCCAGTGTGCCCGGTTCAACAAAATCCTGTATGCCAGTGCTCGCCCACGAGCGCGTGTCCCGCGCAAGCCAGCTGCGAAATGGGCACTTGCTGCGCGCCTCGTACGTCCCCATCACTAAACTTCCGCCTCCTTCCACAACCTTCCCTCACTTTCAGAAGTTTCAACCACCTACAACCAAGTACCCGGCGCATCTTGCACCCAAAACAGTCAGTGTAACGGACAGCAGAGCCAGTGCGCCCAGTGCGTCCAGGACACTTGCGTCTGCACCAACGGCGCCTGGTCCAACGGAGTCACCTGTCAGCAGCAGCCCATGCAGATGCTGCAGCAGGCGCGCAACGGTTGCGATCAGTACGGCGTTCCCTGCCGATTCGTCCTCAGCACCGCCCGCAGGAAGCCCATCTTCGCCCCGGTCGGCAATGCCACCGATGAGCAGCCCGGTAAGTCCATCTCTCACTCGACTCCCATTTTCCTCCTCTACAATGACTTTTGCAGTCTGGTACAATGTTGCCACTCCCCGCCGGTGNTGGGAAGTTTTCCCTATACAGGGTCGTCTTATATCATAATTCGTCACTTTAACATTCAAATGGTATCTATTTTGAAATAAATTTCGTCATCTCTGCATTCAATTAGAGCTCTTGTTTGACGAATATGAATGCAAAAGGGACGAATTATGACGAAAGATGCTGTACAAAAGAAACCATAACGAATACTTACCGGTTTTAACCGCAGCGAGAATGCTATTTTGAATCATTTTCATTTCGCTGAGGACGCCGTCGGCCGGGTTCGAACTGATGGCGCTCTCAGGACGGTCGCTATCGGCTCCGTTCATCTTCGCACTCTCTCCTTGATCCATGTTCACCTGGCGATGCGTTGAACGCACCTTAAAAGGTAATGAATGCTATTTAAAGTATTCCTCATACCCTAATATATTAGCGGGAAATTTTAAACGCTTTGAAGGGGAACTGTGGTCACCTCTAGCCTGAAGTAATCTACCGTGTTCTGTTTTCAGCCATGTGTGAAAAGTTGGCTGAGAATTATACATCTTCATATTGTAAGTAACACACCGCTAAGCAGCTTATTATAAGTAGCTAAAATATATGATATTTCTTTCGGCTAGAGGTGACCACAGCTTCTCTTCAAGGAAACATCACAATCGTACAAAAAGTACCTCAATTTTAATGTTCGAGGGAGATTGACGAGTGGCGTTGGGTGCACTAGCTCGGCTGGTGGCAATACTGCCTGCAAATCAAAGCACTGTGATGATCATAGCACAAGAAGGAGGAATAAAAATTCTACCATTCTCGCTCTCCATGGGGCTTTCGGATCGGCGGCGTTTAAGGCGTTTAGTCTTGGGACCGGCTTGATCGAACTCTTCAATGTCGCTGATCTCCCCGGAGCTGCGGGACTCGGAGCGCTTGCGGTGTTTGCTCTTCTTGTGCTTCTTCGCCTTCTTCGCTAGTTTCTTCACCTGAGGAGGGGGGCTCTTGGAGCGGCTCTGCAAGTGCGTGTTGGATTATCATCGGACATGGTCAATTGGTCAAACATGAACATGATTGGACATGATCAACTGGTCAGTCATGGTTAACATCGCAGTCAATTGAGTACCTTGCGTGGTTCGGGTGACGGAGGCGTGCGACGACCCGAAGGCGACCGACTCGGCGACCGGCTTGGAGATCGCGATGGCGTGTGCCGCCGATGGCTGCTCGGACTGCGGCTACGGCTGTGGTAACTCCCCGATCTGCAACATTCACAACTTGCCCTCGAAACATTCAAACCACATCGCCCTTCCTCAGCAAGAACTTTTAGGCTTTTCTATGCAAAATAAATAGATTTATAATGCATTCTTGGTAATCATATGACTACTTTTGCTCACACTACTCGAATTTTAAAAGTACAGTGTAAATTGTCTATAACAGCAAATGGGAGACCGGTATAAGCGATTACGATTATAGACAAATTTAGCCTTGAATTTATGCATTTAAACATAGGATTCCGAAAATTCGGAACCGGTCAACGCTGACTGGTATAATCGAATTACAGTTCCAAGCGAAACCGCTATAATCAGTTTCTACCATATCATTAACACCTAAGCAAGAAACTATCGTAACAACATACGATCGAGAGCGGGATCGCGAGCGGCGATTGTTGATGGTGCGACTGATCATTCCGCCGCGTCCGTTGTAGTTGCTCGGGCCGCGGAAAGGGGGTCGACCACCTCGCGAATTATAGTTGGGTTCGAAGCCGCCGCGCGGAGGGTAGAAAGAACCGCGACCGCCGCCTCGAGGTACGTAAGCGCCGCGCGACATAAACGGAGCGCTTCCTCGCAATGGCGGCCGGCCACGCGACATCATCGCTCCCCTTGGAGGTGTCGGTAGGTGTCCTGAAACAATGCGTCATCAACTCGCCCACTAATGCACTAAACCGCCAAAAAACAGAACAGAAAAGAGTCAGAAGTCAACTTAGGCGGTCGATATACATGATCAATCAGCTTTCCGGCTAAAAACAAGTCTTTACACATTACGTTTGGTCTGCCATTTTCCATTGTTTCCATTTTCAACCATTTCTTTTCATAGTGCTTTTCCATTTGTAAATATAATCGCGAATTATCAGAAATCAGAAAAAATATGAAATCAAAAATTTTAGTAGTTTTGAAATAAACATTTATGTGATAAATTTTAAACATATATACGTGATTATGAATAGTGCAATCAAATGTAAATTATTTCTAAATATTTCTCTACCATATTCGCTAGCATAACTCATGCAATTCATAAACTTACGTACTTGATGTTGATTAATAATTATTTCATCCATATAGGGAACATTTTCACGATAAACATTTCAAGTTATCATCGGTAAACCCTTCAAATATCCACCAAGTAGGAAGATAAAAATGAAGCTTCATGAACACCCCAAGTCAAGATCAGAATACATCTATGTTTCAACTGACACAGCAAAGTGCGTGTGTGCAAATACGAAAGTAGATTCGTCCAATAAAACGCTGTCTTCCGCATTTCAAGTATTTCAAGATCAACTAATCTCCATCACACGCGATCAACTAGGTATGCTCTGCTTCAACTTCAACAAGTATGTGGGGTCTAATCGACAAAATGTAACGTAGTTGTTCTTCAACAACACCTCTTTCTTTCGTCATTAATTTCGTCAGCTTCTCTAAGCATGATCTTAAATTTGTTTTGGAAAGGGATCGTCAAATCCATCGATAAATCGGTCAACTGTTAAGTGCTCTATGGCTTTTCAATGTGCCATTATAGGGCTCATGAACGCGATAGAAAATTAAGGCGCCATCAAGATAGCAAGAGCCGATCAAATATCGGTCTGAGCTGAATAGTTAGAGAAGAATTTGTAATGGTGTTGCGACAAATGGCACGAGAGAATGAAAGGAAGGCAGAGAAAAACACGACACGAGCTGTGTGGCAGAGAATTGCTATGCGATTAAGATTACAACTTCCATGCGATGGAGACTGAAATATTCGGCTGCTACCTTGCGCCTGCTGGTAAGAAACGTAGCGCCGAATGTCCTTGAACCAACTCAGTTCAACTGGATAGCCCAACAAGTCTGCGCCATTGTATCTGAAATATATGGTGTACTCTTTGCTTGTATGAACATTTTGCTCGCTGGACATAGCGCAGCATTCGTGTCAATAACGCTTTGCAGAAAGCCGACATCTCACAAAAGCGCCTAACAGCAGTGTGTGAAAATGCATAATCGCAATTCAAAAGATAGGGCCGCCCATATGTTTTGAATGGCGAAGATACATTTCCACATACTTGCAGTTAGGCGCTTTTGCATCTCGCAACGTTCGGAGACACCAAACCAAATACGGATAATCCTGAACGGGCCAACTTTCTGTTACATGCTACAAAAGCCCAGCGAGATATTTGTCAAAATCTTGCTGCAAAGTTTATTGCTCCCGAAACATTCGTCTTCTTCTTTCTTGTTACAGCGGATAGTTATTTGTAGGAAGCATTCTATACCTCCCAACATTATTGCTTTACAGCGAAAAACGAGCGACACAGCAGTGGTATTAACGGTCGAATACGATGGAGATTATATAATCTGCTAGACAACCTTGTTAATTCAGAAAAACATGATTAGCAGCATATTTCTTTTTTAAAGCTGAAATGCATGACGATATTTAGCAAATGATTCATGCGCTTACATGCAGTAGCGATTTAGGTCAGCTTGCAGTGGATTGCAATAAAAAAATGAACGATGCTTACTCTCGCATGAAGTCCCGGGCCACATCGCGCGAGTCAAACCGGACAGCGGCGAATAGTCGGGACTTGTCCGGTGACTGCTTGATGAAATCAAAAGTGCAACGGCCAATTTTTTCATCGATATAATTTCTGAAAAATTACTCATCTGAGAGTGCGTCGGTAAGAATTGGAATAAAATACTAACTTGATGCGATCGGTGCTGATATCACCGGGAAATCCACGAATGAAAACCGTATGCTGACTTTCTGGCACGTCATTTTGATCAATCGGAACGTAGCCGCCCATCTCGCTTAGATCCTACCTCGATCCAGTGCAGAAACGGAAAACGGCAAAGCGTTATTGCCAAAAAGCAATTTTACAAAGAGCCGCAGCCAATTGACAAATCGCCGACAAACGGACAACAGGCAAACACGCCGACTTCGTTCTATGAATCAATTAACTACAATGGCAAAAGCTGCCCCGCTCGATAAACGTCGTCGTCGTCTCAAAAGGGAAGCTACACTGAATGTATTTGCGCCGAGCAAAGGAACAGACGCACGACGCATGCCACGTCACAAGCGAAGCGTTGTTTCACCGCCGTCAACTGCGGCGTTCGCTTCTCTGTCGCCAGCCAGGAGGATAGTTATCGCGTGTAACAATCGATCGCCGGACCAAAACCGGACTATATATATAATGAGCGGGGATCGTTTGCCACGTTTTCGCAGAATGAGTAGCGCGAAACGTTGGCTGCGGGCGGAGGGATGGCGCGTATCGTACAACAACGCTCGTACAACGACGCACACACCGCCCGTGCGCGTTCATACAACCGCTGCGAATTCGCTGCGAGCGAGGCTGCCCAGCCGCCTGACTGCGACGCAGCCACGTTCGCCCTCTCGCGATTGGTTCGCTCGCGCGCTGCGCAGCATCGCTTGCGCCGCCGCCACCGCCGCTGCCGCTACATCCCTCACGTCCCGCCCATGCCGAATGGTCGAATATTTCGCAAGTTATTTCATGAGTCAGCTATCAGTCTGCTAGTCTAGATAAGAGACGCGCTAAGCTACGGCACGAGCACGTAAACAAGTTTCCCACAGACTTCTAGAGGGTGTTCTAGCTTGAAAATTTTTGCAAAAGACCGCAACAAGGCGCCTCGATAAAGCACTAGATCAGAAACGTTATGCTTTTCAGTTTGACGAAAAATCATAAGCGAATTGTCTGTTGCAATTATTTCTAAGGCCGACATGAAACGAAGGGCAGCATCCTACCGGGACTGAGACAGAGTTACGAATGCGATGCGCCTAATGCGAACTTTCTGATAAGTACACAGCTATGCGAGTTTATGATTGCTCTTCGCTGTCTTTGCTATGGGCAACGGCGCTCAGTCGCCTTGGCTGCAATAATGTCTACTCAAACGAACACTCTCTTGGCACACGCACCACCTACCTCGATTTGCCTTTTCAATTAGGCCTTCCGCTCAAACGGGCGCTGGCTGCGCCTTGAACGCAAAGTGCTAAACACATACCGCAGACCGCATTTTGTACACGCACACAGCAAAATGGACGCCGAACCGCGTAGTCTCCTGCGATTCGGACCGAAAGAACCGGCCAATGATCCGCTAAAATCCGAAGTCTCTCTCACCCCCGCCGCCTCCACCATCAACGACAAAATGGACGGAGCTTTGTTATCGAGCACGGTAGGAGTGCGAATGAAAGGGTCGATTTGTTGAAAAATGCAGCTTAGATCAGCGATCAGCGCACACGTACCAGCCTTCTGCCGTCCATCGGCGCCGATCGTCCCGACGACTCGGACACTATTCAGACGATTCTCGACTGCATCATTCCCGCCAGGTATGCATGACTCCCACACCCACACTGAGTGCAAAGCTGAGGCGTTCACTCGATCGGCAGTTTAGAAACGGTCCTTTTTACATAAGCTCCCATTTTTCCACTCGTGTGCTTGGTCGCTTTGCTCAATTATTAGTGGCAAAAGCATTGCACATTTGCAGAACTTTCGAGTCGGAGGGGAAGGTGTGGCGTCAGAGTGTGTCGAGCACGCCGGCGACGCGTCTGGACGTACTTAATCTGCAGGAGCAGCTGGATGCGGCGCTGGATGACCGCCGAGCGAAAAAGTTCGGCGTGTGCCCGATCCGCAGAGATATTTACGATCAGTTGTTCGGTCTGTGACCACTTGCGTTAGATCGATAAAAATCGACGCAAATGCGATCTTAGACGAGCTAATTCGACAAGTCGCCGTCAACTGCGCCGAGCGCGGCCTGCTGCTGATGCGCGTGCGCGACGAGCTGCGGCTGACCATCGCCACCTACCAGTCCCTCCTCGAGAGCGCCGTGGCGTACGGCCTGCGCAAAGCGCTGCTCGTCGAGCAGCAGCAATCGCAGGCCGCCGTCGAACGCGATGAAGAGCGTCAGCGAAATGTCGACCTAATTGCCAAAGTGAGTCAGTGGCGGGACTTCCGTATCGACCCCTCCCCCCCCTATGGCACTTACCGCCTCATCAGTCGACGTCGGCGATCGAATCCCACCGGCTCGACCGCCGATCCGCGCCGGCGCATCGTTCGTGGCCCGATCAAAATTCGCTCCTTTTGACCGCTAAGTGAAACGGCGCCTTCGCCGTGTGATCCAAAATGCGTCAAGCGAGCTCATTTTTCAAGGTGGATCAACTCGAGCTGAGTCTCGCCGAGGAGCGGCGCGTCAACGAAGAAGAACTCGCGCTGCTCGAAGAGCGCATGACCGAGGACAACCAACGACTTCGCGACGCCAACAATACTCTCAAGGTGAGCAACTGCTGTCCCCCTCCCCTACCCGTCGACCCTCATTCATTGTTCGCATATATCTTAGTATCAGCTGCAAGCATTGCTCCAATTCGACCAGGACTCGACGTCGACCGACCCGCCTACGCCGAGCGTGATCACGTACGACGCGGTGACGGCGAGGGGAACACCGGCGCTGATAGGGTTCGCGGATTTCGGGCGCGATTACTCAAAGGAGATGCGGCGACAGGCCTATCTCAGCGTAATGGAGCAGTTCTTCGGCGACGATGTGAACCACTTTCTGGGCTTCTCGGACCAGGAGTGGTCGAAAGACGCGTACTCGAAAGGATGCTTCGCGGTACTCGCACCGGGCAAAATGCCGGCCAACTTTACGCAAATGGTTCGAGCGCCGACGAACGAAAGAGTGATTTGGGCCGGTACCGAAACCGCCACGGTCTGGATGGGTTACATGAACGGCGCCGTGCAAGCGGGTCGCCGCGCGGCTGGCGATGTCCTCGACATATACAAAATCGAACACAACCTTCACGTTCCACTGAACCACTCCGCCGCTCTCCAGCTGTCCAAGACGCTGTTCGCCATCTTGACGGTTCTATCGCTCGCATTACTGCTCATTTAATCAATGGCGAATTGTTGAATAAGCGCCGACTGCTGTCGGCCGTGACTGTATTTGTTGTGTTGTGGTGCTGTGTGTACAAAACGCGCCGAGTTGCGCTCATAAATGTACGAATTCCGAAATTAATAAGAAATCTGTCTGTCTGCCTAATAGCATACAATAGCCAATTGCCCGAAACTGATGAGAGAGAGAGAGAGAAAAAGCACGCGAGGCGATCACTATCGGTACACAAGATAAAAATACAATTGTGGCTCTTAAATACCCGATCATAATTTCAACGCAGTCGCAGCAGCAACCTGCGGTACTTATTTAGTTTCCTAACATACATACACATAAACAATCCATTTCGAAAATTTAGTTCTTGATAACTCTTTAAAAGTAAACTGTTACAGTATGCGTTGAAATTTCAATCAGGCATTGGCATCCGGCCGGTTTCACATCGCGTGTCTAGGTTTACGCCCTACTTAACGGAACGCCAAAGCATACTCCTTTAAGTAGGATTTAAACTTTAGTTCGCGATATGAAGCCAGTTCATAGATCGAAAATGTGATCACAATTGATAAGCTCCCTCTAAAAGTTTGACGTAGCAATATCAAAATACTGCAGGAGTACAAATTAGTGTACAACTGAGGAACAAAGGAGACATAAAACATCACGCGCGTTCATTTAGAGTTGGTTGAGTGAAGCGATTGACTGAAAGTCACATACGTGCACTAATTGCCCGAGTCCAAAGAACAAAAAAGTTTCACAGCGCTAACTACGCGCCAAAACATTCTTCCAGACGCTAACTTCAAATCATATGCGCACAACATATTATGATCAACAATATCTGTTTCGAACAGTCAGTGTTCAATAGTACAATTATAAGCGAGCAGCCGACCACCTAACTAGGAAGTGCGGGGGGGAGGGGGAACCAGGACCTGCAAAAAATAATATAAGAGGGGGAGGGGAGAGAGAATGTAATTAATTAGGCACAGTCCTTGCTTGCGACGCAAATCACAGAACGAAAACGCTTACACGTAGATGGTCAAAAAAGGAGGAAAAGCTAAATAATACAGCTACCGTCGTCGCGTTTTGAGCATCTTGAGGGTCTTTACCATGAGCGCACCCTTCTTTGCCGTCGGCTTTTTCTTGTCCGAATGAGAGCCCAGCGCAGAATTCAAATTGCGCACTGCACTCGGCAGTTGACGCAGCGAATCGTTTCTACCCTTGTCGAAAATTTCTCGGCGCGCCGCACTCACCTGAAACCACCGCTCTATTGTTATTCCGACTATCTCCATCAGGACATTTACCACTTGAAAAAGATGATGAAGAAGAAAAAGAATTTATAGTTCTGATCGCGGCAACGACTTAGGATTAACAAGTGAATAACTAGAGAAATTAATTTGCCACCGAACGAGAAATGACCCATTCAATAGAACACTTGTAACTGATATAGAAACAGGACAGGGTGTGCATGGGAAATAGTTGCTGTTGCAGGGCGCAAGCATGGCAGACTCACCAACTTTTTGATGCTTAACAGCATAATATAGTTACACTGGTGAATCAATTCTGGCCAGATTTCGTGAAGAATTATCAATATATTCACACTGCTGTTTTATATTCTTGTCGCAACGCATATATATACCATTTCCACTTTAATAAGGCAAGAACCCAAAGCATAAGCCCGGCCCAGATTATCACAGAGGAGAAGAAACTGCAATTAGTTGGTAGGAAAGAAGTACGTGGCCGGAACTTACACGCCACCAACAAAAAAACTTTTCCTGAATAATCTTAATTGTTACAAGTGATTATTCCTACAAACTGATTGCTTTACTCTTATATTTCACCATTTATCTGTTCCTTTCATTTAATAATAACATTTAAAAATGTGTTCCCCCTCTCGACCATATACATTCTAATTAATCTACTGCATATTCTTGCAATTTAATGTGAATGTTCACAGTTAGCCAACGGATAGGAGTGTTAAAATCACTCGCTGCACTTGGCGTTCGTCAAAGCAGATTTCCTGTATGTAGACTGTAGGTTCCGAGTACCCAAGAAATAACATTTGCTAGTTGCCACGCGGCTGTAATGAGGTGATAACCTGAACAAACCTCTAGAGCGGTGGGCAGCTTCTGTCCAATGACGGCTGTTCCATTTCTGATTTGTCGTTTTCGCATTTCGCGCGGCGCCTTCGCATCGGCGAGTTTGGCAGTTCGCACCGGCGATGCCGCGATCTGCTGGTGCTGCTTCACGCGAGACGACAAACTTTTCAGCTTCATCTCACGTTCGTGTACCATTCGCTGCATTTATATCATGCGTCAACGTCCATATTCATCCACGCAAAGTTTTACTCAGATTTTCTCGATCAGCGACAAGAAATCTTAGATTGAATGAGGTAAGCTGCTTCGAAAGTCGATAGCGCATCTTTATATCAATACATGCACGTTAAAAACTAAGAAATGACTATCATTCTTGGTGAAAATGGTGTTTAAGCACCGAAAAGTGAGCGAGTCTCTGCCAACCACAGTGCCTGGCGAAATTTCTTGTAACTGATCGGAACATGTTGATTTTAATTCTACTCGTTCTATTCCCCCCGCCAACATAATCACAATCTTACCTGATAACAATCCCGCCAGCTTTCGTCGTCGTACGACCGGCAATCGCGATGATCGCGCTGGCAATGCTTTTCCCACAAGCAGTCGCTGTCTTCTTTCAAATACTGAAAAACAATTATTTTCTCTTTTTTAAATGATAAAACTACGAGCATCTCATTGAATATCAGCGTACTCATGAGATTATTCTAATATGATTAAAGGGAACTGCTTTCATCTTTACCTCTGGATAACATATCGTATACTGTTTCCAGCTACCTATGACAAACTGACCGCGAATCATATCAAATTTATACTGTAATTAACAAATCACTAAGCAGTCTTGTCATACGTATCTAACAAAACTATAAAGCTAACTTTTCAGAGCTTGAGCTGAGAGAGATTTCCTGAAAGAAGGCAACATAAGGACGTACGGGATTGCGTTGCTCGATGTAGAAGAGCTGAGACGGCGTACATCGCTCCAGGACTGGCTTCAAAATGTCGAAAGGAATATCGCCAGTGTCCTCGATAGCTACAAAAGTCATCATTGATCATGGTTAAACATGCTTATACCTGTGATCGTGCAATCAGCTATTAATGAAAATGACTAATTATTTAGCAATCGTGGTGAGATGCAACTTCAAGTTTAACGCTCCTCCATGTTTACGGCAAGCTATTTTGCTTAACAGTGTAAATTGACTGACTTTTGAGTGCAAAATGATCACACACACTACGACTGATGAAGAAGAAGCAACTGCAATGCCGTTCATTTGACAGAGCATTTAACACACAATTGCTGCATTTAAATGCATTACTTTCATATTTACAGTAGGCGGGGCTGATTGCAGGATTACGTATAGAACGAAACAAGACTGATTACACATAAGGCGATAATAAACTTTCAAGGTAAGAGGTATTATTCGGTATATTTATGAGCTTTATACAACCCTCTTAGTTTCCAATGTAATGAAGAACATAAAGCACGAGATGATTGTGTCGCGGGGTGTGCTCCACGTCACTTAAGTGATAATAATTCTAGAATATTCCACACTGCGATAGGCATTCTTGAATGTTCCACACGAGTCTCTATATAAGTGCACTTAGACTATAATAGAGAGTACTGACGGTATGTCCTAGATATTCATTGTTCACGTCAATAACCTTCTAATAAAACCCTATGGCGCAAAATCCCTGTGTACACAGTTGTCAAGCCAGACTCGGTGACAAATAGTGAGTCAGCTTGATGGAAAAAGAGATGAATGAGCAAATAAGGCAATACACCGTAAATCTTCCATAATCCCCCACCCTCACATAATCGCTTCCCTCAAGCCTTGATTGAAAAAATAATCGCCCAGGGCGATTAATAGAGGATTTAAGGCATGCTAAATGTAGCCATTGCAGTCTAATTCCGTAATTTTGCCATTTCAGAAATTTATGAGAATAAAACCGAATTGCAAAATTACGAAATAATACGGCAACGACTAGAAGTAAAAAAACATGTATTAGTTTGAACGAATACGTGTTTGGACAAGGTACCCCCCACGTGACCAAACCGGCTGCAGAGGCGTCACATATCATGCTGCTTAAGCCACGATCGTGTCAAGACCAAGCTGCTACAAGGCTGCTCTGTGACCGATTTGGTCACGTGGGGGGTACCTTGTCCCCGAACCGAACGAATAAGGTAGGACTAACGGTTCGGGGACAAGGTACCCCCCCCCACGTGACCGAATTACTCACAGAGCAGCCTCGTAGCAGTTTGGTCTTGACACGATCATTGCTTGATCAGCATAAAATGTAAAACAACAACGTGCTGCTACGAGACGCCCCGTCACACGATTTGGTCACGTGGGGGGGGGGGTACTTTGTCCAAACACGAGGACTAACACGCCGAAACCACACATACCATCAACGTTGTCGCAGATCGTGCGGATGCACAGCTCGAACAGTGTTGGAACTGGCCCCGCCACTCCGTTCGTTTTTTTCCGTCCCGCGTAAATTTTCATAATATTTTTATTTTTCATCGTCAATAGATCTTCGTCCACACGCGGGACCTTTGATTTTACACCTGAATCAAGTAATTATCTATGTCAAACCGTATCCGTGCATTTCAGACAATATATTATGGGAAATGTGACTACAGCAGAATTCATTTATGCCGGTAGTTTTAGCTGCTCCCCCAAGGATAGGTATAAACGAATTTCACTGTACTGCCGTTCACATTGCTATTGGCGTGCGAACGAATTCTTTAGCATACGGTGAAAATCAATGAATGGCACGCTCTTTCTAACACATTTTCACTTTGCCAAGGATACCTTCAAAATCAAATATGACACTGTTTTCTACTGATTTAACTCAAGAAATGCCCTCTTTGAATTAAAAAGTATCCTTGTCAAACTGAAAATGGAAAATACCGTAATTTGGTTTGTGCAGGTCTAGTAATTTATTCATTCCCCTTCCACGCTAAACATTTTTCTCAATGTGGACAACAGTGCATCGATATTCTGATCATAACAAAAATGGCGACTGAAAGTAACGTCCCACCTGCAGAAGCGCCGTTGTCACTGACAACAGTCGCCACGACGGGTTCGTAGTTGAGCACGCGTTTGCGGTGATAGTTGGGATCGAGCTGGCCGGCGTGTTTCGTCCAGTCCAAGTCGACCTTCGGCTTCTTCGGCTTGCTGAACTTGACGGAGTCGCTCTGAGCCAACATGTCCTCGAAGCTGGGTCCCTTGGTGCTCGATGAAGACTTGTCGTTGTGATTGCCATTGTGATTGTCGCGCTCTTTCTTTGTCTTCTTTTTCAGCTCTTCTTTCGGATCGTCTCGAGGACGCTTCCTCGACCCTTCCGCCGGCGATTCTTCGACGGCCGCTTGCTTTCCTCGATGGTTTTCGCGAAGACCGCCGTTGCGCGCTACGTCCTTCCACTTGGCCACCAGTTGCTGCGCCTGTTCTCCAAACTCGTCGTGATTACGCAACTGATTAACCGCCTTGCCGACGCCGGTGTCAGAGAGCTGCTCCAAGTTCATGGGCAGCTTGCTCAACCGACGCAGGGCGTGCTCGATCTGAAGAGGACGGTGTCTGTACTTAAACTAGTAGAGTAGCACGCAGTAGAAACATAAGCGCAGGCAGGAATATTGCAGAGCCCGTGTAAGAGCGGCTGCTTGAAGGCTCTCATCTCCTTTACTTTGCATGTTAACAAAACATGCACAAGTGCACGAATCCGATAAATGCAGCTTTAGTCCAAGTGCTGCATTTTTACGCGGTTTTACTGCACATACTGCACGATTCTTTGATTAATACACATCTAATCATCGCCTTGCATTAGAAGTATTACCTGCCAGTTTCTGTAGACTAATCAATATCCCATATCAATCCGGCCAATTCTGTTATGACTACGACTACATCTGCTACGACTAACTAAGAGTATACGCGGTAATGTTTAAATACAAACCTTGTCTTCATCCGAAAGCATCTCCATGTACTTTTCGATCTTCGAGCGGACTTCATCTTCGTCCATGGCCCAAGTGTCAAGTCGAATCGGCCGGCGCTGTCGCCCAAGGCTGCACAGTTCACTTGCAAACAAGTAGCGATGTCACGATGATCATACGAACGTGATGGCTCGGCTGTCCCAATTCTCGTGCGATCTGAAACGTTTTAGCCTAAAATATTGCCACTTAAGACAGGCATATCTAAACTGTTGGAAAACTAAAAATCAGGTCAGATCCGAGCAAGAATCTCCAATGATCAGTCCAACTACAAATTCAGGAAGAAGGATAGGAAGTTAGTCGGACACGCACGCGTCAGTCAACGTGCAAAAAGTCGTCGTTCGCCTATACCACGATGTGGCAGAGAAATCCCTGATTCATGTTCGTTACGAGATTCAGCGTAATCATTCGTGTAAATTTAGTGTCATAGTAAAATACTGTCATAATCCACCTTCGATTACCCGCCATTGAGAGACGCCAACGGTTGACCTCGGGCACTCCAGCGAGCAGCGGGTGGCTATATTCGTCAGTCATTGCTCCGTGAGTGACCGCAAGTGGCCAGTCGACCTCTCCCTCGCTCGCCGTTGCGTACTTTGTTAACTGGTATTTGGTAAGAAAGTGGAAGATGACCGGATGGATCTTTGTGTTGGTGGTGGTCGCAGCGGTCAGTGTAGAGCATGCTCGGGCTTGTCAACCGCTGCTTCAGCCCGCCCGTCTTCGCAAACAGAAGGCTGAGAAGCAGGCAGTGCTATCGAGCACAAAGGAGGAACCCAACTTCGACTGGAAGGACATGGAAGAAAGTGAGTGGGATCATTCTTATATCAAAGTGTTTCACAAGCCGATAGACGGCTAAGCCAAAAGAGCCGTTTTATCATTATCATTCGGATAATTTGCTTTTGGACCCAAATTTGCACATAAAATCGCACGAATGTATGAAGAATAAGCGAATAAGCTCTGATTGCTCAGCAGCAGCGCAACTTATCTATCAAAGTTAAGAAGTACGAAAAGTATACGGTAGTTTGGCCAAGCCGTACTCGAATTCGCATATAGACTATCAAATATTTTTGCCATATGATTAAGTGTGAGGATTATGAAGGTGACGGCTTATTGCAGAGAAGCCGGAGCCCGCAAACATAACAACGGTTCTACCAAGCACGGCAACGGTCGAAGCAATGTGTGTTGAAGACGGCAATTGTACGAAGGATGCTGACTGCCTAGGAGGGGTGTGCAGAACGGACTCACAGACATGCCGTTGCGCGTGCGATGTTGGCCGTCGGTGCGAGGTGGACAGTCAATGTGGTTTGGGTGGGGTGTGCGGCGGCGATGTGACCGGTGGCTGCGTGTGCGGCTGCGTCCATCTGCGCCAGTGCACGGAGTTCACCCACTGCGGCGGGCATAAGAAGAATAGCTGCTCTTCCAAGTGCATCGGCGAGCAAGGCGTCGCGCGGATCTGCGACACGAAGACGACGTGCGCGAGGGGAACCCAGTGTATGAGCGGCGTGTGCCTCGGTGGCGGGAGGCTGCTCGACAACGGAGAGACCGTTGGCGTGTCGTGCACGACCGAGACGGCCGACAGCGACTGCGCCGGCATAGGCACGCAGACCTGCATTCAAGACGAGGGCGTGTGCATTCAGCACGCCAATGCCGCCCTCATAGGCGAGTTCAACTGCACTACGGAAGGCATCAGCGCTGTGTTCGGCTTCCCCACATGCGTCTCGGGCGACAAGCAGGCCATCGTGTGCGGCGGCGGTAATATGTGCGCCAGCGGTGCTCATTGCGGCCTTTGCGATTGCAATCTTTGAAAGCACTGTGTGAATCGTTGCCAGTAGTACATGACGGTTGTGCTCGTTTGATCACCTAATCTCGTTGCATTTGTATAACGACATGGTTGAAGTTTTGAATATTGTTTCTTTATAAGCGCATACAGTAAAAGTCAGCAATGCACGACAAAGACTCACGTAAATTCAACATCAACGCATTCATGATAGCGAACGATAAGAGGCAGACAATAAGATAACACTATTAATTCCCAATATGTAAGCGAGCTTGAACGCGTCAAGCGGTTCAGTTCACTGGTAACGAACATAAGATACAAACACTTAATCGACTGACGGTAACTTTGGTGCGCCAACGAGTACCCAAAATAAAAGTTCCCCTCGCTTCCAGCAACAGCAGCCTCGTACTTCGTAATCAGAAGTTTATGTGTCGTGTCTTCTTCCATTGGAGCACGTTTAGCTTGTTCGACATATCTTTGATAACGGCATAGACGGGAGAAACTGCTCACGCTCGCTGTTGTTGAAGTTCTCTTTATTCTCTCTCATTCAACTCTCGATATTTTCACAGACACTTTTACAGTAACCGAAGCACTTCCAATAGCAATAGAAAACAAAGACGCAGCGTTTTTGGCTTTCGCTGCGCATAACGCAACATGCATATAACAATTGTTGGGTTTGTTACAATGAACAAAGATGCATTGAAACCCTCAACAAGACAACCATATGGGCAACAGGATTTGTCGAAAGACGGCGCTATCCGCAAGATGACGACGAATGACGGGCGGAATCTTGCAGAAATAGAGTCGAAAACCATTCGACCACCACTTTCCACCAGCTACCGTTGATCAACAATCGATATCGCTCCAACGAAGAATCCAATGGAAAAAGAGCAAATGTGTGAATGAGCGCCAACTAATAGCGAATATAGTGCAAGAATGTCCCGCGTTGTCGATAAATAAGATTTGGCGCTTCTATTCGGCCACCAACAAAGCGTCATCAGCACCATTTCCAGGCGTTGGCGACTGCGGAGTGTCCGCTATCCAATCCTCCGATGGTTCAACTCGCGGCGGCGACCGCTTTGATTGCAGCGGCCTCGAAGGTGAAGCGCTTCTTGAACGGGATCGTGACCGACTTCTAGAAATAGGTACTTCAGTCTAATGTTTCTCACTTCAGCGTGCTTTTAAAGGCTCACATCCGGCTGTGGGAATGTAACGCAAATTATTTTTAGCTGCTAACGACGTGCCGAATACGAATCCTTATATACTGATTGTATTTCTGAATAAATTACAAATTTGGTCATAACAGGACTTTTTATACGACACTGGGCCTCATTTCGAAGCGTAGTACTGCATTCAGTGCTGTCGTTGAACCATCGAAGTTTACTATCAGCCAGCCGTGCATTCTAGCCGCCAATAAACTTAGCGACCACAGATTTTGGACTATTGCCAAAAACAGTACCTTGAATGACTTCTACTTCTAAGCTCGCGAGTGTTTGGCGGAGATCGTGATCGGGAACGGGAGCGAGAACGCCGCGATCGGCGAAAATACCGCGACGCGCCACGTCTCGGTCGATCTCTTTCCGCATAAGAAGACCGTCGGTATCCAAGTCCTGGCGGGGACCGAGATCGCCGTCGTGGTCTGCAATATCCGCTTTATATTCACAGAATTCCCTTCATTCACTACACATTTACAATAACAAGACCAACAACTATTCACTTTTCATTGCGTTTATATAGTCGACATTTTTTCGATCAGTAACAAGAAATCTCCCCAGGCATGGTAGTTGGCAAAGATGAGCTCATCTTTCGGTGCTTGAACACTGTTTTTTACCAAGAATGATAGTCGTTTCTTGGTTTTTACGTGCTTATATTGATAGAAAGAAGCGCTATCGACTTTCAAAGCAATTTGCCGAAGTCTATCTAAGATTTATTGTCACCTATCGGGAAATATTGACTATAATTACTCTGACATAATCTCACCGGTAGTCAAAGTCTCGATCCGGCCGGTTAAAGTCCCGCTCGCGTCGGTTGAAATCGCGATGGTTGTCCTGCTCGAGCATCTTCTGCTGTTGCAGTATGAGGGCCTTGGGCGCCTGATCCCCGTGCATGTATCGGCACTTATCATTGAAGGAACACCTGCCAGCGGCGAAGTAAGGACACTGTTTTGGCAAATCTGAAGAAAAATTAGAATGAATCGATGGCGGCGTCTGTGATGAAGAGAGTTAAAATCTTACTAGGGTTACGGTCGGCGCCATTGGACGACTGCGGATGGATAGGATTCGAAGGAGGCATCATTGGTGGCGCCGCTCCGAGCAAAGCCGGTCGGCCGCCGGTCACTGGAGGAGGTAGCAACGGTGGCCGCTGACTGCTCGATGGAAAAGCGCCGTACGGCGGGGCCATAGGCGCATGCTGCATTCCCCCACTTGGGGGCATTCCACCTGGCGGCATTCCTCCACCTGGCGGCATTCCCGTTGGCGGCATTCCAATCGGTGGCGGCATTCCTCCCCCTGGTGGCATTCCTCCGCTTGGCGGCATGTAAGCCCCGCCAGGGCCCGGAGGCCCGAACGACGCTTGGTACATCGCCGGCGGCCGCACTTGCTGCGGCAGTAACCCTGGCATCGGTACCCCTGGCATGGGCATCCCTGCGTTCGCATAGCTGTTCGGCCCCATCATCTCGTCATCTAAAAATAATAAATATCAGCGTTTGCATTAAACACAACGTTACTATTGTCATTTTCAAAACTCGATTAAGAGCGCAGCGTAATTGCAATTTTTCGATCAGAAAGATGAGATCAAGCCGGACATCGTTGTTGAAAGGGAGAGCTGTAATTTCGTTGCAAAACACTATTTCCCATCAATAATGAGCACTGTTTCTTGATTTCTACGCGTTTAAATTGAAAAAAAGCTGAGCTGTAGATATTTGAGCAGTTCGCCCAATTAAATCAAGGCCCTCCACTTACAGACTGGGCCCTATTTCACGAACGCTCAGAATCGGAAATCTGTGATAATTTGGCTGAGTAGCGCATATCAGCCGTATATCACCTCGTATCAACAATATGAGACTCAGCCATCTTATCACAGATTTCCTATTCTGAGCGTTTGTGAAATAGGGCCCAGGAAAGCGCGAGTAAAGCATAAAAATGGAATGTGTAAAAGTATGAATGCATGCCTCGAGTGGCGGGAGGGAGGGACGATGGCTGAACAGCAGCGAGGACTGGTGCGGCGGCGGCAAGGGGATTGGCGGTGGGTCCGACCATGCCCTGCTTCTTGAGACCGTCCATTAAACTCTGGAGGTCGGGCGGGAGCTGAGGCGGACCGCCGCCCAGCGTCGGCTGCGGACTCGCCACTTCATCCAGCGGCATCGCCCTCGGTACGTGGTCATTGCTCACGCGCGGGTCGTAGTCGTCCGGCTCCGACGGATTGTCCTGTACCCTAAAATATTACCGCCAATTATTTGCTTCATCAATTTATCTATTTTCATTTCGTAACAAGGCGAACTTCTCTCGCCCTCTTCGAACACTGGGGAGTGGTCGTGCTTTGCTAATATACATGTAAGACAGAGCTGCTCAACGATTTGTTAAATACAGTATGAATCAATTTGATTTGCAGCCAGAAAACCGTGCGCTTGTAAGAAAATGGCTTAAAGTTCATTCTGCGCAGTTAGGAGTGACCGCAAGTTCCGTTTTAAAAGGGAACTTCCGTTGCCTGTGAAGAACTTCCGTAACCCGTTGCTACCTGCGCATCACGCACTCACTGTCACTGTAATCGTTTCAGATGCTACTTTGCTTTGCGCTAAGCAGGCTTGCCAAGCGCAGCTAACAACAATATATCCTGTATCCTCATGGCAAGGGATGACCAGAGTTCTCCCATTTGTTCGTCAAATAAAATATGCCGTTACT